>WAAG01019895.1:39143-52905 GCA_013390105.1 Tichodroma muraria
CATCATCGCATCGCATCGCACCGCACCGCACCGCGCACCAGCGCACCGCACCGCACCGCACCGCGCATCATCGCATCGCACCGCACCGCGCACCACCGCACCGCCCGCCACCGCGGGAACTCCGCCGGGAGTGGACCCCCACCGCCGCCCGGGGAGTGGGGACCCCGGGTGCTGAGGCCCCGCCGGTGCTGTGGGGGGTGCGCATCCGGGGGTCTCCCTCGCTGTATTCTCTCCGGGCGCAGTGCGCCATCAACACACGTTTTTCCCGAGGGGATGCGGAGGGTCACACCCTCGGGCCACCTCTCAAAAGTGATGGCTCCTCCTGACATCACCCCTCGGGGTGATGGGTGATCCCCCGCGTGCCACCCAGGAAAGGTGGCTCGCATCCTCCATGACGTCCCGGCACAGCGGCCTCCTCGCCCAGCCTGCCCCAGTGCCCACAGTGGACAGAGCACTGGGGTGGGCAGCGGGACTCCGGGAAGATGCCGATCTCCTGACACTCCACAGCAGCCCGGAGACACAGCAACACCAGCACAAGGTGCTCAGCTGTAAGACAGCCTGCTTCCAATGGCTGAATTCATGTTTGCTAAATACTCAGTGGAAACGTGTCAGTCCTGACTGAATCTGTCTTACGAAATACTGGGTTAGCACTGTTCCCTCACTGGACTGGCCATTCCTGCCCCAATCGATCATTTAACAGATGCTGCAAACCTACCACTTCAACCAGCATCCCCTTTTTCTACTTACATATTAGTTGTGTTTGCATCATTAATTATTATTTGATCTACGGAACTCACAACAAAAAATCCTGTTTCTCCAGGGCCCTGCAGTTATTTTTGGGGCAGCCAGTTTGCATGCACCAGTCCCTTGCTCCATCACTTACACACTTTTGCCAAGTTGTCCTGCACCAAGCAGCGCGATCAGAGTGCTGGCAGAGTCACTGCAACCACGAGTGTGACATGCTGGAGAGCCCTGCCAGGCAATTTGAGGCAACAAAGGCAAATAACATGAGAAAGAACATTTTGAGCTTCTGTTCTCCAGAGAGCCACTCTTTTGACTGAAAGGCCTTGCCTCCTATCAGCTCCTTTGCAGGAATTGCCCCCAGCCCCAGGAGACTTTCAAATACATCCCAAACAGCCACATCACTATGCACAGGCTGGAGCTCTGGGTGAGAGCCCATCACTGAGAAAGGCATATTCCTGGATTACATGGCCCAGGATCAGCTGCTGCCTATACAAGCACCAACAAAACTAGTGTAAACACAGAGTTCAACCCTTTCTCATACGAGTGAGCACCACTCAGTTTTCACCCCAGGCTTTGGGCTGATTCTGAACCTGTGTGACTGATAACCAGTAACACACCATCTGTCTGTGGTGCCCATTCTCCTTTCCTTTCCCTGTGCTAATAGCAGCACACTGAGCATTACATGGCCAAATCCAGCTCAGGTTTGAATCCCCCCTGGGGACAACCCAGTCCCCCTGCCAGCCACAGGTGCTTCAAAACCAATCCCTCCACCAACCTCCACCCTGCCAGCACAGCAACTACAGGTTTTGGCAGCTCAGTAGCACAGGGAGATTGGTTTGGTTTTGCTACTGCAATAGCAGCGTGCAGAGCAAGCTGCACTTGAAGAGCATGATGAATTGCGTGAAGAGCATGATTAATGAAGAGCAGATGAAGCAATTTGCTCGCGATCATTATTGCTTACTAAGTGAACACTTTTGTCCTAACCTAAACAAACCTTCATTTTCCCATTCCACATCTCAGTAGACAACTTATTGCAACAGTAATAGCTTCAGCTATAATGAGAAGTAAATCCATAAGCAATCAGAGAAATGTAGTTTTGTTTTGAAACCTGTTCCATGTAGGGGCAGGGAAAAATTTAACACACCTCTGAAAATACAACCAAGCTTTATGCAATCAACAGCAACCAATCTGCTCAGACTCAAATGCCTACAAAACTTTAGGGATGTTTAGCTCTAGCATTTTCACTCAGACAAAACTGAACCAAAGTCAAAGGCTGGAACTTTCACAGAATACAAAATTTCCTATAGAGCTGGGGATTTTGAGCATAAGGCTTAGCCACAGTCTCTTACACATGCATGCATTACAGTACATCAGTACATCATATGATTAAAAAGCACAAACACATGCTGGGTGAAGAATGGATTGAGAGCAGCCCTGAGAAGGATTGGTGATGGAAGGGTGTGGATTGAGGAGAAGCTCAACCACCCTTGCTTGGTTTGGCAGGGAAGCCAGTTGCAAGGGGCCAGCAGTCCCTGTGCATCCTGGCCTGGTCAGTGACACCTCTGGGCCAGCGAGGGGTGGCTCAGGTGGCTGGGAATCCCCAGCAGAGCTGATATGTTTTAAAATCAGCATGCCAGTTGTACCTACTTGAAGCTGCATATCTCACACTGAGAACTTCCTGGCTTTCAGAATTAGGAAAATCCTAGGAAAGAAAAGAAGACAACAACATCTATCTTGCAATCTGCAAAGCACATACCTATGCTGCAGACACCTGTAGGTTCATTTATGTCCTCTCACCTCGAAAAAGACACTGGTGCCTTCAAAACAAATACTAAGGGTTGCTCTATATCACTGTCTAAATTAATTTGCAACTTGTGCAGGTAAAAAACAGGACTAACTTCAGACACAGCCCTTGCCTGCACTGTACCAAGCAGAACATAACAGCAGGGGCTTGCTGACTAAGCACTGAAGTCAAGACTCAAATTGCGAAACGTGTTATTTTTCTAATTGAATCTCTTGATCAGAACAACAATCACCCACAAGCATCCCTGATTCCTCAGAGCCTGGCTGTGCTGCCCTGAACCAAACTTCAAAGAAAGAAATGATCGGGTGCCTGCACCCTTTCACTCACCTTGATGAGCCATCAGGAGGGTGTTGTTGCCTTTGCCTTGAGAGTTGTAGATCACGGCTGCTGTTGCACCCCTTCTGGTTGCCACCTGAATTTTTTCAGCAAAACTACAATTGCCTCTTTCAATCAGGGCTATCCACGGTGCCTTCATGACAGTGAAGTCAGTATTTTTGTCGCAGGCATAAGGATCAGCAGATACTGGAATGCCCACCACCCCCTGAGCACTAAGGTAAGGAGAATTAAAGCCATACAGGCCACATTCACAGCGCTCAAACACAGTCCTGTTGCTGGTGCTGTTGAAATAGAATAAACTGACAGAGGCCATCACAGAAATTGCCTCTGTAGTGTGGAATGAAATTGAAAAATCCATCAAGAGAAAGAGAAACCAGAACTTCTCGACTCGCTTCATTGCTTCTTCCCAGCAGCAGGAAACGGAGATGTCCAGAGGTATTTTCCACTGCTGGTGACCACAGTGAGAGCACAGAATGCTGCCGGGAATCTGCATTCAGCGGGAATCTGACACCATCCAGGTGAGCTCCCGCAGTGCCGGAGCCCAGCGGCCGCGGGGCCAGGTCCGGAGCCCGGGACACGGGCGCCGGTCGCGGGGCAGCGGCGCAGGTGGGATGTCCTGCGGCCCGAACTTCTGCTGCTGCCGCACAACGCCCATCCCTCTCCCTCTCCTCTTCTCCCAGCACGGCACAAATTCCCCCTGGCGTGATGCTTCCCCAGAGAATGCTCAGGCGCCCCGCTCCTGTTTCCACCTGAGTGTCACTGCAGAGGACCAGGTCATCTTTCAGGCAGTTACATAAGCCCGCGGCTCTCACTTCATGGTGAATCTGTGATGCAAATGGCCTTGTTAAGAAGGTCAAAAGCACAGGAAATGTATTAGTAATTATTAGGAAAAAAATCACCCTTCTTCCAGGCAAGGCTCACCAAGTAATTTCCTGCATTTCTCCTTTTCAAATTCTTTCAGTTGTCTACTCAGAGAGGTCTAGCTTGTTCTGGTGCTTCGAATGAAGTGGTTGTACTCTTGACTGATGCACCAATGCACGAGATGTGGAATCATCTACACTGAACTCAGAAAAAAACAGCTTCTGTCAGACCATTTTCACATTCCACATCACTTGAAAGATGTCCACTGAGAGGTTTAAATGATTATCACACAACTCTCCAATTCTGGCCGCAGGCTCTGGAGATTCATTCTCTGAATTCAATCAGGCTTGTATTCCTGAAGAATTCCTGGTAGCCCTTCATGTTTTCTTAGCATAGAACAGTAACAATGAAAACCTTATCCATAGCACAACTCTCTAATCCACCAGGAAAATAAAGGACAAGTTTGTCAAGTTCTCAAAACCTTTGTCCTGGTTTGCCGCAAGAGTTGTGCTGCATGCACAGTGTGGAAAGCCAAGAGAAGCTGCAATTTGGGGGCACATCTTGTGAAAGACCTCGAGCTAGTTCTCCAGGAAAGGAGCACTAAAAAGTGTTCTTGAAAAGAGCAAACATCACTGTGGAGAAGATTCTTGGGAAAGCCAAACAGCTTTCCAGATGTGAAATGAAAATGGAAAGAAACAATCCAAGATGTTCACATCAACTATTAATTCCCTTCCTTATATTGTCCCCTTTTCTGTGTTACACTGGTTCTAGATCACAGTAATTCAAAACTGACCTCGAAGACCTAGGACTTAGCAAGTTTTATACACTCTACAGTATCATTAGCTACACACAGTTTGCCTTCTCCCTGTTTTGCTTTGAAAGCAATGCTGGAGACACCAGAAAGCTGCAAATGAAAGATTTTAGAGCACAGTACTTTGGTCGGCTATGGGTTCTAGAAACAGGACACATGCTCCCAAAGTATTTCCCCCTCAGCAGTAGCAATACACAGCAGAAACAAAGGTGACTCCTAGGACATTGTGCAGGGGTCAAGACTCCGTGTCTTGGTTTAACATGGCAAAGTTCACCTGCTTTGACAGACAAACTAGTTGGCTTTCCTACCTGTGTCAATGAACAGCAGGAGAAATAAAGCAGCCAGCAGTTTCTTTGCAGAGAGGGCCTTTGCTCCAGGCTGAAAGTGCTGGATTGGCAGGGAGAAGGCAGACAGGCAGAGTGGTGAGACCACAAACTAACACTGCAGCACTTCACAAACTGAAGTCATCATATCAAGTCCAGCGTAAATTAGGGTGGTGGTGCCTCCATAGATTGATTAGAGTAGTAAGATTCCAAGTCTACTACAAGCATTGGATATTCGGTATATATATTCTATATATGTCCATCTACACACTGCAGGAGTAATTATCTCTCCTTCCCAGCTTTTACCATGAATATTTCAAATAACACAAGCAAAATAAAATTAAATCCATTAATGTCTTAAGCAGATTGTCTATATTCTGCTATATTTCAGAGATAGCATGTCCTAACATGTAGGATGAAATGTTCAGTGCTACATATTTTAAATGTACTAAGCAGTGCAATGTGGTAACAGCCTTTGCTGTATTTGTATGACGTCTGCCCAGGGAGAGGTCCACTCACAAATCAACTTCTTTTCTTTAAGTACCTGCTGTCCTGCTTCTACCTGTGCACCAGTCTGGGAAGGTCCAGCACTTGGCTCTGCTTTCCTGCCATGCCACGAGCACAAAAGGCATTTAGCACACCAGCACAGACTGAAGGTCAGGGATTTTCAAAGAAGTGAAAAAAAGTTCTTTTTTTATGTAATTTCTTGTCTGTGCCCTCTGTTGATTTCACTAGGCACCACTGAAAGAAGTCTGCTTTCATCATATTCACCCTCCCTGGCCCCCCGGGGGATTTGCATACGTGGAGGAGAACCCCTCAAGCCCTCTTCAGCTGGTCCCTGTCCCCCACTCCTCCCAAGCTCTCCCAGCAGTGATGCTCCCACTGGTGGAGGGCTATGTGCTCCACCCTTCCAGCTCTTGCCCTCCCTGCAACCACACCTTTCACTGCATCAAAGACATGAAGATATGTGGGTGATTCTCTTGGGCAATAAATGGAAGAATTTAAATTACACTATGAGAACACTGACTTCATGGAAGCATCTAGATGACTGTTAGCCAGGTCACTGACATCATAAGAAATAAAGAAAAAGGGAAGTTCATGGCACCTGCTTTTGCATGGATGTTTTTGGAAGTTAATTTGTTTTCATATGCAGACCCCACAGACCATTCAGAGCTTGAACAGAGAGACCAGCTCTTTCTATAGGAAATAGAGAAGTTGATGCAAAATGTGTTCTAAAACATAAATTACTCTGAAAATCACCTAAACAGTACTTTAGAGAGGTAAGATAGGAAACCTGACCAAAATTTTATACTTTTCAGCTTTCAAAACAAAAGATAAACTCAAACTCCTTTGTCAGGCATTCAGCCCACAATTTTAAAATAAGTATTGCACCGACAGTTAATAAAGTCCTACCTCAAAATGCTTCTGAGATAACAGAAGTTAGACTTGGAGGATACAGAATATCCTGGAAACAAGTTGGAAGGAAATGCAGATCGACAACCAGTTCTTTCAGGTATCATTAATCTTGCCAATTATTCCTGTCGTACGGGCAAACGGAGGTGTCAGCCGGAGGGACCAGAGTCCAGCCAGGGCACTGCTCTTCCTGGCTGTAACCAGGAGAGCGTTCCCTTCCACCGCGCCTGAGCAAATCCCCGGGACAAAATCCTACAGAGCACACCTGGCATTTCAGCTGAGCCGCTGCGCTGGACTGGCGCCCAAAGGGCAGCAGGGATAGCGGGATAATTCCACTGCTTTGATCCATCCGCAGCTTCCGACTCCCCGCGGCCGCGGCGCTGCCGGGGCACGGCGCCCCCTGGCGGCGAGGCGCCGGCACCCGCCGCTCCAGCTGCGCTCCCGAAAGCGCTCCGCTCCCGCGGCTCCCGCTGCGGCCTGGAGGAGCCGTGCTGGGAAACTGGCAGTACAGTTTCCTGCCCAGAGAAAACCAAGTGCCGCGGTTACTGAAAAGAGGCGGCTTTGCTCTAGCACGAGCTCGGTTTCTGCACCATTGGATCAATCCAACTCCACGCAAATAAGTCACGAAACGCCTGCAGAAAAATCTTCCCGATAGGACAAAGGGGGTGGCTTCACACTGACAGAGGACAGGGGTAGATTATATATTGGGAAGAAATTCTTCCCTGCGAGGGTGGGGAGCCACTGGAACAGGTCATCCAGAGAAGCTGTGTCTGCCCTATCCCTGGAAGTGTTCCAGGCCAGGTTGGATGGGCCTGGAACAAGTGGAAGGTGTCCCTGCTCATGGCAGGAGGGCTGGACCAAGATGATCTCTAAGATCCCTTCCAACCCAAACCATTCTATGACAATTTGATGATGATGATTTCCACCGGCGATTTGTCTAATCAGAGAGGAATGGGAAAGTTGTTACTAATATCTTGACCTCTAAAGTTTTCCATAGAAAAAGCTATTAATAGATCAGTTTTATCTTAGGGGGGTGTGTGTGTGCGTGTGTAACAACAAACCAGTAACAGGTAAAACTGATAGCAGGTAAAAGGACTTTTGATAGAGGATGAGGAAGGAGTTATCATTAGGGGAATTTTTTCTCTTTGTTCCTTCTCAGCATCTTTAAATCACCTGATTTCCTTCACACCTGGACTTTGCCCAGAACAAACTATTTCATTGTTGTAAGGCTAAGTGGGTGTGTTATGATGTGAAAACCTACATAGCATTGTCCTGTTGTATCAGAAAATAAGGTGGGCTGGAAAGTCCCGTTGATGTTACAGTAAAGTCAGCAGGAAGGGAGCAGGATGGAGGGAAACCGTAATCAAGGCCCAAAGGCCTAACACACAGCCAAAGTGCTACGATCCCTGTAGCCCACACAGCAGCAAAGGATACAGATAATGGCCCAGGATGTCAGGTCTGGCCCAACCAAGAGTCATCTGATAACCCTGGCAGCTTTCATCAGGAGCCCTCGGACTGCCGTCAGCAGCAGCACAGATTTTTCTCTTACTGCTCTGCCAACAGGGCATCTCATATGCAAAGATCTCCTACACAAATGGCAGAGAGGATCAACTAACAAGTTTCCTCAGACCTCTCTGGGAGATGCCACCATAGCAGATTCCAGCCAAACAGGAGTCCTCCTTCCTCAGCCCTGTGAATTATTCTGCTGTTTCTGCATCTCCAAGTACTCTTTGGCTCTTAACACTGTGCTGCAATGATCACCTCTCTCCCAGGCTTTCCCAGTTTTACCTAAAGGACATACAGGTCCACACTTTGCCCTGAGGGAAATAGAGATAGGATGCTTCTGCTATGCTGATTAGATGAAAAACTCATCTCACTGAAGTATTTTGTCCTCACTGTGTATAACACAGGTGACTACTGCCCTGATTTATAAACCCTCTTTGTCACCAAATAAATCATACTACCCACTAAGGTCCTACAACACAACTATGGGAAATAAGCGTATAAAAATCAAAATTTGTCTTTGAGAAAATTAAATGAAGAAAGATGGGATTTCATGTCTCATGAAGTACACTCACTCTCAGGTGATACATCTGTTGCTTTCAAGATTTAAAATATACTTTTAAATCTGGGAAAAAAACCCCAAACAAACATGAAAACTCGGGGTCTGTTTCCAGAACTCAAATTGTTATCTTCTCTCTGGAGTCTAGTCGAATGGCCGAGTTGGTGACATCACAGTCACCAAGCATTCCATACCCAGGTCCCAATTCTCTTCTCCTCAGCTGACCTGCAGAAGAAGTGGCTGCCCTGCTGCCTTTGCCTTGGGCCAGCTGGGGCACCACTGCTTGCAAGTAATGCAGCTGACACCAGTTTTGCAGCTACATAAACCTAGTACAACTCTTTCTTTATTCATCCAGTGTTAATAAACTCCAAAACCAAATAAAAGAGCAAGTTAATCTGAATTGTGACGTGCTGGCTGTTGTAGTCAAAATCACTTTCTCTAGAGGTAGAACAAAAACTTTGGTTCCTTTACCACACATTTCCAGTAACACATTTAAGCACCATTTGCAAGCACTGGCTCTGTCATGGCAGCAAGGCTGCTGTAGTTCAGCAAGCCATTGCACTGCCAGTACTCTACAGCTCATTTTTTATTGTGTTGTGTAATACCGACCAGGAAAATAAGCCTTGAGCCAAAGGATTTCAAATGCAGCTCCAACAAAGTACAGTTCAAGGAACTAGCAATGTAGACATGCACTTTGTACTAAAGCACTCAGTAGACAGGTTGACATACAGGAACACACAGAAATAAAAGCTAGGCTGTACAGTATTAGAGTAAGGTGCTCAGACCTCCCCTCATGACAAATGCATAGCTATAAGGGACACAATGAGCAATTACAATGATTTTGCCCAACATTTCATCAGGGAATTGGGAAATCACAGGACAGGCTGAGCTTAACATTAATAGAAATAATTAGAAAATCCTAGGAAAGAAGACAACAACATCTATCTTGCAATCTGCAAAGCACATACCTATGCTGCAGACACCTGTAGGTTCATTTATGTCCTCTCACCTCGAAAAAGACACTGGTGCCTTCAAAACAAATACTAAGGGTTGCTCCATATCACTGTCTAAATTAATTTGCAACTTGTGCAGGTAAAAAACAGGAGTAACTTCAGACACAGCCCTTGCCTGCACTGTACCAAGCAGAACATAACAGCAGGGGCTTGCTGACTAAGCACTGAAGTCAAGACTCAAATTGCGAAACGTGTTATTTTTCTAATTGAATCTCTTGATCAGAACAACAATCACCCACAAACATCCCTGATTCCTCAGAGCCTGGCTGTGCTGCCCGGAACCAAACTTCAGAGAAAGAAATGATCGGGTGCCCGCACCCTCAGTTCGGTGCACTGCACAAACAGGCCCAGTGCTCTCCGGCTTCATTCTTCGCCTTCTGACTGGACAGAACTGAAGCCGTTTTGCCACTCTTCATCCTCTATGCTGCATGCATCCACCGTGTGCTGGCGCGGTTTTTCCTCGGCTCTCCGTGGAAGCATGCTCTTTCTGTTTCGCAGAGTCCAAGCTGTCTATCTAGCTCTCACTCAGGGAAATGTGCCAAGAGAGAAGCACTTGCTGCATTAGTCTTTCAGTGTCCAAGAGTTTCATCACAGCACCACAATCTGGGTGACGAGAGTGTGTAATGAAGGACATGTTTTTGCCCTGGCAGGTTTTTCTGTGTGGGAAGTCTATCCGCATCTTTGGTCCCTGCAAGGTTATATTGTGCATGGTGGTTCTTCGAGCTGAGAAGGAACAGGCAGCTAGCACAGCAGTCTGACAGCACAGTGCAGGTTGTAAAGGAAAGAGGACTGTCCCTGGAATGTGGTGCAAATACAAGTTTCCATGCTTCAGGGGCAAGCTCTGGTTGTGTTTGTAGTCCTGGCACAGTTCTCTGTACAGGATGTAGCCGAAAAGCTTTCATTTTAGAGTCAGACTGCAAGAGATGCAGAACATGGTAGTTCTGACAAAGAACTTCACGTAGTGCTGACAAAGAACGTGCACGACCTAGGAGGGTTTTGGCAGAAGCAGTGTGCACGAGNTAGGAGAAACGGCTGCCTTAAGAACGTCTTCTGTCCTGACACTCCCTTCTCTGTATGATGTAGCTGCTTGGACTGTGCACTACGCTGAAGCTGTGTGAAATTGATTGCGCTGGGAATCGGGTTTTACGCGGAAGACGGAAGGTCAGCAAATGCTTTCTGTCCTGGCACATCTTTCAGTCTGTACTGCAACTGGAAACGCTTCGCTGTAACGATGGACTCTGCCACCTTGAGAGAATGTGAGGATGCTCTATATATAGTTGAGAAGGAAAGTGTGGATCACTAGGGTGCTTTGCCTGGTTTACAGACTTTAAAGGGACTAAGAAAGCCAGCACTGCTATCTTGTTCTAGGACTATTTCTTTGGGTGGAGCTGCTGGATGTTTTGAAGGGGGTTTGGGATCTGCGTGAGTGAGAGGATAAGAAGGTACACAGAGCTTGGCGCAAAGTGCATATCTCCAGGGAGTTTGATACAGTTCAGTGGGTGCATGTTACGTGTTAAGAGGCTGATCACACAGAAAAGGTTCTAAAGGAAGAGGCTGCGCTAGAATTGCTTTTTCTTTTGCAGCCTATGAACTGCAAAGCCAACAATGAAACGATTCCTCTTTCTCCCCGCTGCACGCAGGATAACGTTGTGTCAGACTCCAAGAGCCCGGATCCACAGCGGACCTCTTCCACGAACTGCTCCCACACGAACGGGGCCGGGCCAGAAAAGCCCTTGGCTTTTTCCTGGGTACTGTCAGTGCTCATGAAAACAGCCACACGATTGCGCTGTTGACTCGCAAAAGACGGAAACGCAGCCGACACAGTTGGAAACCACCCCCAGGAGAGAGCGAACTTGGAACGTCCCTGCTGCTCTCAAATCAGCTGTGTCAGGACAAAAAGGTTTCCCCAGTCTTCCCCTTCCAAGTGCAAAGCCAACACGAACTCCTTTGCCCTAACAAAGCTTTGCACTCTCCCAGAGTCTGGCCACCAACTTGAAAATATCTGGCGAAAATGGAGCTCGTGGAGAAAACTGCCAGCTGAGAAAGCTCTCGCTGCCTACAATTTCAACTGCACCCATCGATTTACCAGCACATACCCTGCTGTCAGCACTTTCCTTCTCAGCTCGAGGTACCATCTGAAGCCTTCAGTCTCCCAGAGTCTTGGATCCAAAGAGAAAGGCATGAAGGACTGTTCCCACACTAAAGGTCCTAGGACAAAAATCTCAAGAGCCTGGCCTTTGCATTCCCCTTGACAGTTGAACAGCTTCAACCCAGAGAACTGCCTATTGGGAAAAGCCTCTAAATTCACTAAGAGCACCCAATGCGTGGCTCCAAACTTGCTTTCCTTGCCAAAGAGAGGAACTACAAGCCCATCTCAAAAGAAACAACATCCCCTCCTCTAAATTACAAAACATCCAGGCACTGATCCTATACAAAAGGTGACAGAACAGTCACTGGACATACCTACCCAGGGCAGTAGATCAGTTGCACACCAAGACTCAGTGTAGCTGCTTACCTTGTCCAAAAGACATGTGCTGACAGAATTTCAGAAGGCCATCTCTGAGAAGTGGAAGCCACATGCCAAATTCAATCTTTCAGGAGACCACGTTCCAAAGATGGATACTGACTTCTTAGTTGTACGAACTGGGGCGGTGCTTCCCCACTGACTATGCCAGGCCAGAAAGGTGCTGCCGTCCCTGACCTCCACTAGGCAGCTTCTTATTTCCATGTGAAACACTGTGACTACGTGATTTCCTTCCAATGAAAAAGCATTGGCATTCTCATTCAGGAACTTACCAAGTGAAAGTTACATACCACCTCCAGTATTGCATATGTCCAACAATTGCTCCTACACAGAAGGGGACAAGACAAAAATGTCTTGCTAGATTGTCCCTCCCCATGCTACCTTACATCTGCTCCAGCAGCACTGACACTACATCCTTTGCTTCCCGAGGAAAGACGCTCAGAGTCACTTGACCATGCCTTGCCTTCAGTATCTTGCCTAGTTTTTCCTAGCCTACCTTTGCTTTGCTTGCCTGCCTGCCTGTGTCTGCCTTGCCTGGCCCTACATACTTCCTCCTTTGCTTTGCTTTGCCTTGCCTACCACCTTGCCTTCCATGCGGGCAAAGCATTGCAAACCAAGCGTGGACAATTGTGGGCAAGTAAAGAGAGAGGTAGGAAAAGTCAGAGCAGCGAGGGGAAAGCAAATGGAGCGGTAGGCGAGAGAAGGAATGGAAGAAGCAAACAGAGTGGCAGATGAGAGCACAGCCTACTCCCCTGTCCCGGCGGTAGCCTGAGCCCAGCCTGGGGAGCTCCCGCAGTGCCAGGTCCGGAGCCCGGGACACGGGCGCCGATCGCGGGGCAGCGGCGCAGGCGGGATGTCCTGCGGCCCGAACTTCTGCTGCTGCCGCACAACGCCCATCCCTCTCCCTCTCCTCCTCTCCCGGCACGGCACGGGAGCTGTTCCGCCAGGTGCTGCAGGCCGTGCGGCACTGCATCAGTTGCGGGGTGCTACACAGGGACATCAAACCAGAGAACATCCTGGCTGACCTGGACACCCGCCAGGCAAAACTGATCGACTTTGGCTGCGGCACCTACCTGCAGGACACAGCCTACACTCGCTTTGCAGGTGAGCCCACGCAGGGCTGTGCTCCCGGTCCGGACAGCTCCTGGCCCACCCGGGGTGTGGCAGGGATTCTCCCTTTTGCTGCCAGTCACGGCAGTCACCGAGTCTTCAGCCCAGTTGCTTTTGAGCAGGGGTGGGTGGGGGGCCAGCTTCCAGCCCTGCTGGCAGCCTTTGCAGCCCCTCTGCCCAGGACTGGGCTGGGGCAGCCAGCCCGACACAAAGAAACCCGCATGGTGGGAGCAGAGGAGGGACTCCAGAGCCTGTGCACGNGAAACCCGCATGGTGGGAGCAGAGGAGGGACTCCAGAGCCTGTGCACGGCTGCTTTCTTTGCTTTGCAGGCAAGGCAGGGCTTGGGCTGCTCCACTCCCCTTGTTGCTTTGGGATCACCGATACTTTGGGGGCAGTGCAGGGGGGAAGGGAGAATGCCTGGGCTTCCCTCACCTGGGGGTGGGGTTTTGCCTGGCAGGTAGGGGCTGGGCCTTCCTCAGCCCCTGACAGAGATAAGATTTTTTACCTTTTTCCTTGTTTCCCCTTTTTGTCTGTAATCTATTTTCATTAATTTGGTGTTTGAGGAAGCGTTCTAGATGGTGTCCAGTCTGGATCAGGAAGTGCTCGGGACCAGCTGTGGCATGGGTCGGCCGTGCCCTGGAAGGATGTCCTCATTGTTTGGGACCAGCTTTTCTTCCGGGGGCGATGGTATGAGGTGGGTCCCTGTCTTCTGGGCATGGTGGGATAAGAGCTTTGGAGAGATGGCAGCGAGCACAGGAGC
>WAAG01019900.1:0-21643 GCA_013390105.1 Tichodroma muraria
TGATGCCACACTGTCAGTAGCAGAGGTTATGGGATGGAAACCCAAGTTTGTTACGCAAGTTGGGCTTGAGATCAGAACCCTCTGGGGCTTACAAGCAAGTTGCTGGTGTTTGTAACTCTGCACACTGCTGTTTAACTATGAATGTGAATGTCTCTAGGTGTGAAACTGAAAATTAACTCCATTTAATCATAGTATTTGGCAGAGTTGCATTTTGGGTTTTGGTTTGGTTGTTTGTTAATTTTGTAGGCAGTATTTGATTGAGCCACGAGTCATGCAAAAGCAATGCTTCAGAAAACTGAGGAAGAAAAGAGGACCCTAGAGAAGGTAAGTATGGCTGTTTCCTTCACAACAGAGGGGCCCATGGATATTAAAAAGGGATTATCAGACTGTTTAGTTAAATCAGTGCATACCTGACGTTAATTCCAGGGATTTTGTTAAAGGAATTCCTGTTCCTTTTTAGCGGAAAGGGAAATATTAATTTATCACTCTTTTGATCTAGACCTTTTCATGTTATAACAATAATATCAGAGTTCTTCCTGTACTTTCAGCTGGTGTTTGTTGTGGGATTCAGTTGGTCAGAGTGAGCTGCACAACTCCTCAGTGATTCAGCTGAGGCTTCCCAAGGACTCTGAGAAGTGGGTGCCCAGTTTCAGTAAGGGAGGTGCAAAGGAGGAGGAAGGTGGTGTTGAGCTCCCTTGTTAAACTGATTTTTTTGCTTTGTTCCTCCTACTGTTGTTCTGTTCCACATAATAGGAGTGGGACAGGGAGATGTGACAGTGTGGGTTTGTCTTTGTTGGAGGCCTCTGGAAGCATTAGTTCTGCAACAGAGGCTGGCGTCCATAGGCCAGTGATGCAGAAACTTTGATGTCTCATACCAAATTTGTTATTGGCTGTCACTGATTGTCACTGGTCACTGAGATCTCTGCCAAACCCAGCACCCCTGGCATCCTGTAAGGGTGGGAACCCTGTAATGAGCTGCTGTAAGTTTATTTTGTTTCCACAGGAAATAAATATCTTGCAATGGGAAATTGAATTTGATCAGGACAGACTTAAAAACATGGAAGACACCTGGACAGAAAAATATGACAGGTATTTGACTTACACTGTGTATCACTGGGATTTTTGTTTGAGTTTTTAAAATTGCACTGAGTGTTCTATGTCATCTGTCTTGTGTTACAGACTTGCTTCCTGGGGTTCTTTGAATTCCCTTCCAAATTCTGGAACATTCTGATTTTTCACACTAGTCACGTTTGCATTTTTTTAGTTAAAACTTTTAGATCTATTGTCCTGATTTTTTTTTATTTTTTAGGTGTCTCTAGGATGACTTTCCTAGGCTGAGGTTTTTTTCATCATTTGATGTTAGCCAGCTGGGGACAGATGATCCTTATTTACCTAAACTGTAGATGAGGCAGAGAAAATAATGGTATATGCCTGCATGTGGAAATAAAATTTCCTGGTTAATCATTTCTTTATTGCACTGTCTTGCACTGTAGGCATGAGTACAGGTAAAATGCAGTGCTTTAGAGAGAGGCTGACCAAGAGGTTCTTCATTAAATAAGAGTCACTCTGGGTGGACAGCAAGTGTGGTTGGTCAAGAATAATGTGCCAAAGGCACTAAACTAATAATACGTAACAGACCTTGAGAAAAATGGGACCAGCAGACTCACTCATTTACATGTAGAAATTGTGTCTCTGAAGTCTGCCCATCAGAAGCATTGTTATTGCCATTATTTGTTGTTATTACTGCTGTTTTTTTTGCAATTCAGCATATGTTTTATTTAAATATATTTCAACTTTGAATCAAAGGATAAGCCAAAAGTTTACAAGCTAATTCCGTAGATGCGTTTGTCAAGGGATGCCTCTTGGAAAGCTCTCTGGCTTTCCTGACTGAGTAGTTTGAAATGTAGCTGTGCAGTTTAGAGCCACAAAACTCGTGTTGACTGATGAAAGATACAGACATAGCTTCAGAAAACTGACAGCCAGGTGCTCAGCCTGCTTTGCAAAACATCTAATTTTTTTTGATAGTTTTCTGACATCTGAGGCAGCAGGACAAGAATGTGCATTTTCTGTTGTTTTTTTCCAAGTGAAATAATTCAGACTAGGCTGCATTTACTGCATGTGCTAGCTGAGTTGATGCACCAAATAAATTGCATTTATTTAATTGCTTTGACATTTAGGACGTTAGATTGAGACTGTTCTGTTCAAGAGGGAAATACTTCAAGGAACAATGCATTATCAGTGCATATTGTGTGTTCCCATGTTGCAACACCTGAAGGCACAGCTGTTCTTGAAAACAGGATCCAGACTACAGGAAGTTTACAGACAGAGCTGTCACCCCTCTAATATCAGTTTTGTTCCTTCAAGGAAGTAGGAAATTTCTACCAAGTGTTTCAGAGGTTCATAACTACCAATTTCTTTGCATTTCTAATGGAATTGTGGGACTTAAACTCATCTCTTGTTAAAGCTGTGGGCACTGCCTACTTAGACATTAATGATTTTTGGTTTTTAACTTATATTTAGTACTCAGCTCCTTTCACTTTTGATTTTTTTTATTCCATCTTTTAAGTAATCCTAATTTTAATTTGCAGGAATATTAGATACCATGTTTTAACAGGTCATTTTTTAAATTATTGAGTGCCCACTTAAAAGTGTTTTTAAAGAATATAATAAAGCTGCCTTCTAACTTCTACAGGATATACTGTGAATATGCGGCTCTTAAGGAAGCATTGAAACTAAGGACAGAAGAAGTTAAAACACTTAAAGCTGAAAATGCAAGTAAGTCAACAACAGCTATTCCTCTGAATACACTGTTTTTCAGGAATAAATCAGGATTTAGCTGTGATGGAAGCTTCCTGTGGGGATCAGTGTCTTGTTACTGGCAGCTGATCTTAGTGGATATGCAGAAGCCTGGAAATTAAACTGGAAAGCAGCCAGGACAGCCACTGGATCAGAAGCATCAAATGCCTTTCCTTTATTTTTGCCTTCCAAAAAGCTTTAAAATAGCTGACTTACATCATTACTTCTCCAATGTTGTGATGTTCTAAATGAGAGGCTGCGTGGCTTGTAAGTGTACAAGGAGATGAGCACTCAGTCCTGAGGCAGAGCAATACAGGAAATGGTCTCTCTCTAAGTGAGTCATTACTTCTGGGAGAACACAGAAGGAGAAATAACTTCTACAAGAAGGAGTTTCTACTTCTACACTCTCATCTTGTTCCCAGACTGATGCTTGAACTACAAAACTGCTTCATTCGGGTGTAGTTGAACTCAGAAATTAAGAAATCGGAGCAGCAGATTTTTGTAATCTCTTTCTTTGTTTTATTTTGTAGTCCTGAACCAGCAGTGCTTGGAATTCCTTGCAGTGCTAGATGTGAAACAACAGAAAGTTTTTCAGGAGAACATGTCGTTGAACAAAAGTGACATTACTGATGTTACAGGTCTTGAAGTAAGTACTACCTATGTGTTTTCCCAAGTGGCTGCTTCAGAGATATGTTTGTGATAAAAATACATAGAGAAAATTCATTGTTCGTTACATATCCCTCTGTTTGAACCCATTTTTAGCTAATTAGCACATGCCTTTGCATGCCTGTATATCAGTTTTCTTCATCCTGGTCCCCCTTGCAAAGAAAGATCAGACAGAAAAAGGCATCAGGCTATTTTTCATGAGCTATGATGCTTATTTTTCATCTTCCTAGCACTTAAACCCTGCTTCCTCATGCTTTACTGAGCAGGACAATATCCCGGTGAGGGCTGCAGGGTGTGGCACACCCATCTGTCAGATTTTGCCTGAAAGCACTCCTCTCACTGTGAGCCAGCAGCCTTCAACTCCACCTCCCACACCTGCTCCCGCTGCCTGTGTAGTTCCAGGGTGGGTTTTTTGCTAGCATCTCTGTGGGCAGATCCTGACCTGTGGTTTGGTTTTGGGTTTTCAGCTGGCAGTGCTTGGAGCCTGCGCCTGCAGTCCTGCTGAGAGGCAGCCTTGTCCCTGTGCCAAAGCAGCAGCTCTCACTCGGAAGCAACTCTTTCATCTCAAGCAAGAGGTAGCAAGGCCTGGCTGGGTGGGGACAAGGAGGGGATATTCCTGCACCAATCCAAACAAAGCCAGAAACACCCAACCACTGCTTACACAAACTCAGGTGTCTCACAACCACAGTCAAACTCAGAAATAGTGTAAAGTTTGTTTGTGATGCTTGTAATGCCATGATTTTTGCTGGTAGAAAAAGTTGTAATTATATCTACTCAGCTTTACTAGTTAAAAAAGAATAGGTTTTGCATTCTTTTTCTTTCTCCCCATATTTTTTAATCTGGAAAAAGAGAACACACCCTGAGTGTATGCCCTCCATGAGTGTACACACTGTGCACGTGGACTGGCACTGAACCTTTTCCTTCCTTCCTGGCAGTGCATTTCACCCCTCCCTTGTGTTGGCATCAGCACCCACAGCCTGCTCACCCAGCTAGGTCAGCAAGCTGGAAAATACCTATTTACCTCACACTTAAATCAATGACATGAATTCCAAGCTTCTAATTTTTTTTCTATTTAGTGAAATTGTGCGGATTTAGATTTTTTTCTTCTAATTTGTATTTGACTCGGCAAATGTGGTAACCATCCTTATGGTCCTGCTGCAAAACTTCCAGCTAACTAACTGGTTTTGAACATAGGTGCTGGCCTGTCCCTTATGATCCCTGATACGGACTTCAGTCTCTTGCTCCTTTTTCTCCATTGCCCAGCTGTGACGGGACATGATTTCCCTCCTTGAGCTCTTGTACATGTGCAGAGATAAATAAATACACAGAGATGATTGTGTAAGTGGCTGGGGGTGTGAAAATGTGCAGACAATGAAGAGTAAGGACTTCAATATACGTTTCAAAATATGTTTCTCACATGTCAGAAAAACCCTTTGGTTCCTGCTACTTCTTTGATGATGTTTACTTGCAAGCTATCTGTGTCTTAATAATCATTTTAAATCTGCTTTTGCTTCCAAATTAGCTAATATGCTTTAAATTTTCCCTGAATTAAAACCAGACTGAGAATCTGAAGAAGAATAAGGATGAAGCGTATATCGTGGCAGATGCCTTCAGAATTGCATTTGAGCAGCAGCTGATGCAGAAGAAGGACCAGGCCCTGAGGCTGGCAGAAGTGATAAGCATGAAGAAGGAAATCAAATTTGCAAACTGGAGACGTCTGCGAGGCACTGGTTGCTGGGCAATCTGTGTGTTGGGGGGCTGGCTGGCAGAGGAGGGAGCGGGAGCTCCTCTCCCTGTGTTAAGTGTGTGCTGGTGGCTCAGCTGCTGACCCAGGGTTATGGACAGCAACTGAGAAAAGCTGACATCTGGCTATTATAGGTGCTGCCAGCAACTTTTCTGCTGTTTGGGTTTTTTTCAAATGAGCTCTATGGAAGAGTTGGGGAAGGAGGAGAAATGAAAAAAAAAAAAAAAGATAAGTACAGTTGGAGCTTTTTTAGCTACAGATGCGGTGTTGAGCAACCTGGTCTAGCGGAAGGTGTGGAACAAGATGAGCTTAAATCTCTTCTAACGCAGGCCATTCCATGACTCACTGGAGAACTAAATAGATTATTTTTTTTCTGGTTTTCCTTATTATGCTTGCATATCAATATTAGTGTTTATTAGTGTTCTTACACTAATACAGCATTAAAAAGCCCTGTGTAAAAGAGGAAGCATTCTAATCTGTAAAGTAGGAATAATTCTAATAATCTTTTATTCTTTCAAAAAAGAAAAAAAAAGGGATAAAGAGAAGTATTTTAAGTGCTTACATCATGGTCAAAACCATGATGACTACAGACTTTAGGAATAGCACAATATATCTGTTTTGACCATTGGCCAGGACCTGCCAAGTTTAGAAGTGTGGTGTCTCCCAGATGCCTTGGGCACTCCTGGGATGTAGCGCTACAACATCATGACCTTGAGTAGCTGTTTCCCCTATTGCTTTCAGGCTCTGTTACCTGGCACTTCTGTTCCATAATTTTAATGTATTTTACTATTTCTGGAGATCTTACAAATTTGTAGGTGGCCTGTGTCAGAAATCTTTGGGGTTTTTTTAGGATACTTACTATTTGAAAACAAATTACCATGAATTATTGTTTAACTAGAGTCAAAAGTATACTTTCCATTGATGGAAGAGAATTCCCAATTTGCCCATGTGTGAGGTCTGTGTAGCCTTTATGTGACAGCAGGGGCAGTGCTGTGTGGTGGGAGCCTGCTGTGTCCCATGCACTGGGAGAAGCTGCAGCTCGTACTGCCCTTTCTGATGAGATCATTCAGATTGAGGTCTACAAGTGACTGCCTTATCCCAAAGTCATTTTTCCCCTTCCTGAGCAATTCTGCAGCTGATGCACTTCTGTTTTTCTTAGAGCAAGTCGAGTTACAGGGGAACAAGAACAACCTGGGGTGGAAGCTGTCTAGCCTGCTCTCATCAGATGGGGACTGCAGGAAGGTCAAGGAGCTGGACAATCCCCACGAAATCCTGTGTGTGTTGATAGATCTGGTCAGTATTTGGTCTGACTCTCCAGAGCGTGCATGTTTGCTGGGTGCACACCCCTGACCTGACTGATGGCCTGCTCTCCTTTCTGTTGGCTACGCAGGTGAACGACAAGGAGGAGGCCCTGGCGCACCAGCGCAAGGTCAGCTACATGCTGGCGCGGGCAGCCGAGGCCAGGGAGGCTGTGCCGGGGCAGGACAGGGGAGACACGGCAGGAAGGTGTTGGCCCGGAGCCCCGAGCCCTCTGGGCAGCCCTCACACCGACAGCCATCGCCTGCCCGCACCGAGCTGTGCTCCTGCTTGGCCCCAGGCAGGAGCAGCCCCAGCCGTGGGGCGCTGCAGGCCACACTCCTGGCCTATGGCACTTGGGGACGATGAGGGACCGACCGCGTGAGCTCTCACTGTAGCCGTGCATGGGCATGGCTTTGTGATAAAGAAGCTTCTCATGGAAACACCAGGAACTGTACTGTGATGGTGTCACTGTGGAGCCGATGTCACCGTGTGGGCGCAGTGGTGGACCCTGGGGTGAGAGGGGAGGCTGTTCCACCGGGGAAAAGTCACTTGGCTGCCCAGGCCCTTCCCTGAGCCCACGGCGTCCAGCGACAGAGTGAGAGTGATATCAGTGCACGAGGTGTGATATCATGAGGGCAGGCAGAGATGGGGGTCGGCACAAGGAGAGCTGATGGACCCGGCAGTGATGTCACTGTGTGGGTGTGATGTCACCGGAACAGGCAGGAGAAGGCCTGAGGGAGGCTGATGGCTCGGCAGTGACGTCACCGCGGGGTCTGAGGGCGCGACATCACGCGACCCGGACGGGAGGGGCGTCCCCTGCCGGCGGGGCGCGGGACAAAGTGGGGGGTGACCTTTAAGGGAGGCTACGTCTCTCCCGCGCGCCCCGCTCTTCCGGGGGTCAGTGGCGTCACTACTCCGCCCTTCTGCGCTGTCAGTCACAGACAGGACTCCGCCCGTTTTCTTAGGCCGCGCCCCGGTCAGACGTGTATCTCCGCTCCTTCCGTGGCCTGCGCCGCCCGCCGGCCGAGGCGGGAAGCGCACGCGCAGGGTGGAGATGGGCGGGGTTGCTGTGGCGTCACGTGCGGGTGTGGGCGCGCAGGCGCGGTGCGCGCAGCGAAGGGTCGAGGCCGCCGCCCAGAGCCGCCGGCGGGGCTGGGCGGGCACTGAGGGGAGACGGTCCCGAGACTGCCGCGGCCGGGTGAGGTCGGGGCGACGCGGCTGTGGGAGTCTGACCTCTGACTGACGTTACCTGGGTGGGTTATTTGCCCCCCGAGGTTTGGGGGTGTTAGTGATGTTGTTGCTTACTACTGCTCCGTTTGTTTTTATATACGGTATATAGAGTATGGTATGTATACAAAGAGTATTATGTAGGTTATATGGGGAATATGTATGGTATATAAAGTATGTGAGCTTATTTTATAGGTTATGTAGAATACATATGTGGTATATGGAGTGTAATGGACAATCTTACACTGTACATTTACAGGCATTAAGAGAGCGTAAAACATTTTGGGCTTGTGCTTAAATACGGGCAGTAATGGAAGAGAACTGGTCATTAGCACCTTCTGAGGAGTGCGGCAGAGGGTCCAGCTGGCTGTCAGTGGCTGGGGTGGTCTGATACGAACCTCGGCTCATTAATAATGTAAACCCGAGGAAATGGGATGCTGAGGGAACAGTGGTTTCTGCTGGGCAATGATCTGCCAGGCCTGGTGCACCCCCCTTTTCTGTCCCTAAGTGACAAAGGCCGGCGGGGGCGGTGGTGGCACGGGGCAGCTGGCTGTTCCTCACCAGCGGGACTGGCCGCTGGTACCGTTGGTGTGCCTGACACACTGGGAATCACAACTGGTTAGCTTCCCGACTCCAGTTTGCTGTGTCCAGATCTGGGCTTCATGGCAGAAGAAAGAGAAGAATATACTGGAGAGGGTGCAGGGGAGGTCACAGAGAGGGTTTGGGCTCTGGAGCATCTCTGTGCTGGGCAGGGGCTGCGGGAGCTGGGCCTGCTCAGGCTGGGNGTGAGCTCCAGAGGTCCCTTCCAATCCTAATAATTCAGCGATTCTGTGATTCTCTGGGTGGTGTGAGTGATGCTTTTCTCAGTTCAGAGCAGTAGGGCTTTATGGGTGGATGAATGAAAGAAAATCCTCAGAAACTGAAGGTGATATGGGATAGAGCTGTGAGGGTGGTAATGCCATCACTCTGCTGGAAGAGTCTGCGTTTAACTAACAGAATGGCATTCTTCAGGCAAGGCAGTTCGTTGTGGTGTGTCCTGTAAGCTTGTCCTTTTATGTCTGAAAACTTCGGCACCTTTTGTCTTCACCCCGTGATTCAGCTCCTAACTTGCTGTGGCAGTAGCCACCTCAGCTTCTGGTTTGGACAATGAGTTGTTTAGCTCAGTGAGGATCATTTTTGTCTTTATTTAAATTTTTTGTGCAGTGTTTGTCCAGTTGTAGTGACCTTCTCCATCAGGTTGATTGCTGATGAGCTCTATGGGGAGCTGTTCCCTTAAATTTTTTGTCTACAGTGCTTCAGGCCTATGCATGGGTATATGGTGTTGGGGCGTGGGAGGGGGCTGAGAAAGAAAAAGCTGGTAGTTAATTCCTTCAGTACCCTTTATGCCTTTTCCTTGGTCTTAGAATTAAGAGTTAGACACAGGTAAGGGATAAAAGGTTTTTTATTTTGGTATTTAGTAACGATTTCTGTGGTGTAACAGGTTGTCAAGGTGGAATATGCCAAAATGCATACGTACTGTAGATGGTGTATACAGTTTTATAGGTTTTGTAAATGAGTATATTTAACAAAGATGTTTCAATTATATTTTTAAATGAATAGTGTGATTTTTTTTTATTTTAAAGTATTTTTTCTTAGATGGGTCTAATCTTAGTTTACAGAATGTCTTTTAGAGGGTTTCTCAAGATAGTGTAAGGTTTTCTGGCTTCCACCTGCGAGGCATTTAGGCTGTTTGGTCCTTTGGCTTAGTAGAATACCAGAATTATGTTAAGATATTAGGCTTAAAGAATTACAAGTGTGTATGTTAAGGGTACTGACAATATATAAAGCGTATATAAAAATAAAAGGAAGAAATCATCATGGCATCACCCTTAGTGTGGGAGAAGAGGTACACTGTACTCCACGAGCATTTCACTGTGAACTTAGTGCTTAGTAGTGGTGTTTATATTGGAGGTTTTTTCTGCTTGTGGTAGTTGTTGGGGTGGTAAGGTGGAAAAAACCATTTCAATCCTCTTACAGTTTTAATAGTCCTTAATACAGCTTTCTGCTCAGGCTAAATATAATGATTAAACACCTTGATGGAGCTGAAACAACCTAACTGTGCGGTGGGCAAGAAGACTGCACTTGTGGTGATCAGAATTAAGACCCCCTTGGCCCTGCTTGTGTGTTCCTCTAGGTCTAAGCCCCCGGTTGGGCTGTTTTGGTGTGTTTTGTGTAAAAGCAGGCCTGGCCTATGCAGTGGAGATCAGCTGTAGCAAGCTGCAGGTCTGGTGGTGTGAGCACTACAGAGAGTGGTTTTCAGGGGTTCTTAGCCATTGAAAGGTAGGTTGTCATCAGACCTTGAATTGGTTAGTTGGTAATGATTAACCTATCTGTTCTGTTTTGCAAGTTATCACCACTGAAAACTAACTACCTCCGTTTACAGAGTGTATCTGGAAAAAAACCCTGACAAGCCATCCTGTAAGCTGGCCACTCAGAATCACAGCAGCCTTG
Organism: Tichodroma muraria; assembly: GCA_013390105.1. Lineage (NCBI taxonomy): Eukaryota > Metazoa > Chordata > Aves > Passeriformes > Sittidae > Tichodroma > Tichodroma muraria. The sequence goes on from WAAG01019900.1 coordinate 10,223, forward strand.
TGTTATCTTCTCCTTTAAATAGGAGTGTGTTGAGAAATCCCCAGTGGAATGTTGGTTCTGAACTCTGGAATATGTACCTGTTACATTAGAAGGGATAAGTGATTTATAAAGGTATTAAAATAAATGTTGAAGTCAGTGAAGTGTTTTTAAACACTGTCACACTTGCGGTCAGTACAGTTATTGAGATCTCAGGATTTGCATTCCATAGTTAATAGTTAACAGTTTTAATGTGGTAGACCTATTGCCTCTGTTTCTTAGGTCTGTGTGGTGCTGTGTTGGGAGGGTGTCAGACCGTTTTTGGAGATGTAAGATGAGCCTGTTTAAAGACACAACAAAGCTTTATCTGAAGAAGTGACATGTCCAGTGCATGCTTTTTTGTAGTACCTTTTGTGCTTTGATTATTTTTTTCTCCTTTTGAGATGGACTGCTATTTTATCTTCAAGTGTCCTCCTACATAAATATTTAATGTATCTTTATCTGAAAGCATATAATTTTCAACAGACAGTAATTTAAATATCGTTTAGAAGAAAATCTATAAAATGGAGCTGGTGAGACCCTTAAGTTGTATGTCTTCTTGCACTAGTAGGGACTTACTGCCTCAGATAAAGTTATAAGCATTAAGTTTATTTTTTAAAAATACTAACCTCACTAGACACTCTCTAAACTGGTTCACATTTTCCCAAAGGAAATGTGAACCAGTTTAGAGAGTGTCTAGTGACTGCATTCAGAGCTCTAAAAAACATGTTCAGAAAACAACAGTTGTGCCTGCCTAAGAAACGTGTACAGTGATGCTGCTCCTGGTTTCTTATAGTTAGAATATAATGTAATTCTTTTGTTACAAGTATAAGTCTTAAAAGAACATGCTCAAAACAAATGCAGTTTGCTGAAGCACGTGGCTCCTCCAGACCCTTCACTCAGGGAAGCAATCAGCCATTTAATAAAAATGTGTCACCAGAGCTTTTTCATAGCTTCTAATCCATTAATGTAAACACTGGGACAGTGTTTACATAAGGCTGCAGGCTAATCCAGGCAGCAGAAAATAAAACTTGTTCCTCTTGCTGAAAGAGGATTTGAAACATGAGTATCTAGAAGGCTCTTACAATTCTTTGGTGATGCAGACACCATCAGAGTGTAAGTGGAGATCACTGCAGACAGGACAGAGGTGCAAGAGGGACAAGAGGTTACTGCTGGTCTGACCTGTTTTGGGGGTTTCGATTTTGTTGTAGATTTCAGTTTTGTAGGCCTATTGTAGAAAAGATGAAAACCTGAAAAATTTGAGGCAAGAGTAATGAAATTAGGAATAATATATATGCTAGTTTTTCAAGGCTAAGTTAGTCATTCAAAACACTTTACCAAGTCAAATAACCATTTTATTTAAAAAACAGATTTAACTAAACAAAGCAACATCGCTGGGTTGGTAGACTGAGGTATGACAGTTTTCTGAGCTCTCTGTAGAAGTGAGTTAATCTGTATTAAATAGATGTAAATATTGGCATATGGTTTTAGTTCTACAGCTCTTTTCATTGAGTTCTTCCTTTTTTTGGAGAGTTTATTGGACCAACACTGTACAGCATTAATGCACCCTTCTAATTAGCATTATAATCTAATAATATATAGTGTTGTAGTCTACTCATGCCCTTATCCTTAAATCAGAATTTGTTGTGTGTCTCTCAAGAGTGCAACAATGAGTATTTTCTAGGCCTTTTTAACTAAAAGACAAAGGTAGATGAAATAATTACTTGCCTCTCCTCTATATTTTTTTAATAGGTTTAAATAAGGAAGGTGTTTGTATTTTATAAGCTTCCATTGTTATTGATATCTGTGATATCTGGTGAGGTTGTATAATAAATACCTACAGAGAACACAAATCAGTATTACGCATCCTCTGATGCCCAGTTTTCTTGTAACCCTTCAATATTTCTTGTTTATGTGATCTAGCTGACTATTGACTGTCCACAGTAACTGAAATAACTTCCAGTTCCTGTTGTTACATCCCCCTTGCCGGGAGGTCGTGATTGTTACAGGAAAGAGCTGTATTCAGATGGGTGAGGAGAAGGGGCACTGAGTCTGTGCTTGCTGCTCTTTGAGCCCTCGAGACAGCTGTCAGAGGCTTGTGTTAGAGTGCAGCCTGTAGAGCTTGGCTGTGACTTACTGATGGCCATGGATATCAAAACAGTGGTATATTCAGACTGTTCATTTTTGACTTACACATGGGCACAAAGTATTTGCATGGCTGCTTATTTGTTTCACCTTTCTTATGCCTTTGCAAACCTCTGTTTGAACTGCACATTACCTTAAAGTGTTCTTGTCCCAAGCATATTAATGTGGTAAATAATTGTGTCACAAACAGTTACATATTAATATAGGTTAAAGCTCCTGATCTGAACTATTCAGTGAGGGGAAACCTGAGAGCTTAGTGGAGGAAGTAAGGCATAGAAGCTAGGTCTGTAGCTGTAGGGTGGCGTGAGTGGTGTGAGAGGATTTTAAGTATTTGTTTGGGCTCTAAGGTTTTAGAAGAATGACTGGGCATTACTAGGTGGTCAGAACACCAGCTGTATTGGGGTAGGTTGTGGAGTCAGCCAATGCAGAGGCTAAATGCATGGATAAAAGGAGAAGGAAAACTAGACAGTTCTCCACAGGTGTAGTTTACAGACATTAGACTAAATGGATCTTAGTCCCTTCAGTTTGCCCAAAGGAAATGTAAATATTGATTTTTGGTAGTTAGTTCCATTGTATGGGTGTTCAGCCATTAAAGAAGATGTGCGGTTGGAAAGCAATTCTGAGTGGCCAAAAAGGCATAAAATTGAGTGGCTGGAAAGGTTCATTAAACAAATAAACCAGGGTGTTTTGCAGTGGGGAATGTGATTGATAAATAAATAGCTCTCTGATGACTGGTAAGTCTATAGTGAGAGTTTTATGTTCTTGGGGTCTCAGAAGTATAGTTGTTTATGTGTTTTAAGTAGAACAGAAATGATGAGCTGAATTACCATGTTGGATTTTTAATTTTCATTGTTATTTACACAGTTCAGTTGTGTTGAAAGGTACTAATGGCCTATTTTGTTTTTTTGCCTGTGAACAGTGTGGCGTAAAATGTTTATGGGGTCAAACTAGAAGATGCTGATATTCCTTCTGGTTTTAAACTTGCTGACATTAATGGTAATAACATAGGAGACGCTTTCAGATGCTTGCTTTTTTTTTTTTTTTTTTTTTTTAATAAGTAGCCTCAGTTTTGCAATTTGAAGTGAATTTAGGAGTGTATTGTTCATAGTGCTGAGTACACTGAGCATATCCAAAATACTTAGAGACTGCAGCCCTGTTTGTGCTTGGGGTTTGTTTTCATGGAGAGAGAAAAAAATACTAATGAAAATTAAAAAATACCTCATATGAGCTGCTGTCTAACATAAGCACTCGGGCTTTGTAAACAGAAAATGCTTTGAATTAAATGCTGTTTTTCTCTGTAGGTTTAAGAAGGCTAACACTTCACTAGAACTGTGACTAGAATGGACAGTTACTTTAAAGCTGCAGTCTGTGACTTGGACAAGCTGCTTGATGAATTTGAGCAGAATACAGGTTGGTTTCTGCACTGCCTTTTTCGTGGAAGTACACGGTCAAATGACTGTTACCATGGAGTTTGAAAGTAGCATCTGCTAAGTAAAAGCTTGTATTGATGAATAGATGGGATTGAGAGGGAGTATACTGGGGAAAGAGGAGTCTTACAAACTTTGCTTTTGATTTCTTCTTGCTTAAAATAGATGAATGTGACTGCTTCAGAACACCTCAAAATCCATATGACTCAAAGCTTTCTGCAGTCCTGGATTGCTTAGAGCATGCACACCCCACACCAGAGCTGCCGGAGGATCTTGCCAGATGTCCTGCCCCAGAGGAGAGCTCTCTCTATGCCACTGCAGGCACAAGTGACGTGCTCAGTTACTCACCACCCAAAGAGAAGGGTGTTGCTGGACCTGACCTTTTGTCCACTGTGGACAGTGGTCCTCTCCATGAAATTCAGGCGTTGAACCTGGGAAGGTGTGGCATACCTGTGTGTGATCTTGTCAGTGATGCGGCAAATTTAATCCACTCGGTGGCTGCTGGTGAAGCGAAGCTGCAGCTGGATGACTTCCAGTGCCATGAAGGGCCCACTGGCTGTGGCATGTCCTGTATCCCCATTCCTGTTTGTGTGACATCACCGGGCTGCAGTGGTGCTGCCAGCACAAAGCAGAGTGATGGGGACTCAGCGTTGCAAGATTCAGAGCATCTTACAACAGAGCAAAGTAATAATTTTGCTTTACAATCGGAGAGTTACACTGCAGGAACAGTCCTGGGTCTGTGTGATGATCAACACAGGACAGAACCTGTGAAGTCCAATGAAGTACTCAACCACCCTGGACAAACTGCTGCCTTGGATACTGAATGTATCACCATAACATTACAGAGTTTGAATGCACACAGTCCCAAAGATGAGAAAGCCTGTGAAAAACTGCCTTTTGAACCACAAGACAGCAGTGCATGCTATGCAACAAGCAAAGAAGTGTGTGGAGGAAGTGCCATAGGAAAGGAAGACCCAAATGATGGGAGTAATGCTGATTCCATGCCTTCAGATCTGCCAAAGAGACACTCGTTGCACAACAGCAGTGCAACATTACCTGGAAATTGTGTCTTACCAGGCTCCTCCTGTCAAATAGGAGCTGAAGTAGAATTGGAAAAGAAAGGCCCAGAAGAGAATGTAGATAGTGAAGAAGTTAATAGCAGTGAGATAGTAAGCAGTATTTCCAGTTCGTGTATGTCAGTTGAGGATGTCCAGACATCTCTGTCTTGTCTTTCCCTTTCTGTGTCTATGTGTGGTTCATTAGTTGTAACAGAAGAAAAGGTTAATCCTCTACCTCAAAATGCAGTGGTGGAGGTTATTAGTGATACTGTAACTGTTCATGCTGGAGAGTCTAAAAGTCATCTCCCTGGCAGGGAATCCTGTGAAAATAGTAGCTGGCATGAGCAAGAAGATTTAGCTGAAATCACTGAAAGCATTGCAGAAAAAAGTAGGGATGGAGAGAAGTGTAATACTGAGAATGTAACTTACGATGGTGATTCTCAGCAAATCAAAGCTTTTGCTTCTGCTTTTCTGGACCTTGGAGCTGAACCATATGGTGTTGGTGTAGACACTTTTTGTGATGAAAGCATGAGCTCTGTTATGGCTGACTTTACTGTTGAGGAGAGTATTACTGAAAGTGATATTCTAATAAGTGATGCTGAGCTTGATGATTTCTTGTATGGACAAAGTCTGCAGTCCAGTGTGTTGAAGTCTTCAGACAGTGATGGTAACTTGATGGAAGCTGATGCAGATGGAGGGATTTTAACAGATCTGAACCTGGATTTCACGGAGGTCAGTGAAGAACTTATGCAAACAAAACTTGAGGAGATAACAAGCATAAACAGTAACCTTAAAGCATCTATTCCTGACAATGAAGTGGAAGTTGCAGCAGAAGTCAGCATGTCTTGTAGTCAGGGCATGACTGAGAGTGGCAGTGGAGCTCTGGGTTCTGATGTTTGTATTAAAAATGCAAGACCTAAGCGGTTACTTGACCTTTCCCAAGGAGCTGCTGGTCAGAAACAACTGAGTAGAAAAAATGAGCTTGAAAGACAACACCAGGAATCTGTTACCCCAGAAGCTCCTCTCTCAGGCACCAGTGTAAATGTTGGTAATAATTCTGACCCTGAGGAAAGCAGCTCTGAAGCTGGAGGAAATCAAACACCTGAAAGCACCGAATCACGTAAAACACCTCCACCTCTGTCCTGGAAACAACCCTTGTGGGTCCCAGACTCAGAGGCACCCAATTGCATGAACTGCCAGGCCAAGTTCACCTTCACAAAGAGACGACACCACTGCCGAGCCTGTGGGAAGGTGAGTTACTGGAGAGTGGTCCTGTGCTGCTGCTGATAGGAAATGGAGAGTCTGATTTAGGCATAACCAAGATAGAATATCGACAGAAGTTTTCTAGGCTCAAAGTACTTTATTTACCAAAGACCAGTTTTCATTTTTCCTCCATAGGAACCTAAAGACTGTTGGAAAAGACTGATGTTAATTAAGAAACATATAATCTTTTTTGTGAAAATTGTGATTAAAGGGAAGTACAAAGTATGTTCTTATCTGCCATTACTGGCTAGGCTGGTGTATTTTGCACAGAGTAGGGGAAATGAGGGACTACATCATAATCACATTGAATCAGCCCAAGCTGATTGAGCTTTTAACTTAAGTATTTATGTTTTAAAAAATTGAGGTGGTGATGATGAGAATCCAGTGGTTTACTAGTGATTATAACTGGAGAGCACTGCCCATGAACCCGAAGGGATACATTCTTTCAGGAGCTGTGGCAGCAGTACCAATGCAGAAGGATTTATGGTCTAAATCTGTCTTCCAGTGTGTTTAGATATATCATTTTCTAAGTAGCTCATCTCAGGGGGAAAGTATGTGATTCACCAGCAACGTGAGTACTTTCAGTTTTTTTCAGCCTTAGGTCTTCTATAGAGAGCGATGCCAAAGCTGACATTCAGTTCAGAATTCCCATGTGATCTGCTGCAGCTTGTACCAGTGCATAAATGGAAATGCTAGCAGTACTAGTGACCTGACTGTTCAGTGTTGCTCTGTAAGCTTTAAGGATGAAGAGACAGAGCAAAGACTAGTGTCAGTACTAAATTTTTGCATCCCCAGTGTTAAGCACCACCTGGAAAGGCATGGTAGTTTTTCTTCCCACCTCTCTTCTAGAACTGTGTATTCAAAGCATGATGCTCATTTACTCAGCTGCAGCCAGTGTGAACTAAAATGTAAGTGTGAGTAAGAACTCCTTGTGCCGACCTGGAAGCCATTGAACTTACTGCCAGAAGATCCTGATGAGATTTTGTGATGGTTTAAAACATAGTGCTTCAGAGTGGGTTCCGTTTTAGTCATAAGACTGACTGACTTCAAGTTCCTGTTTTATATTTGCTATGAAGTTCTCGCACCTTGTCTAGAGATGGGGATGGGAGACCCTTCACTGCACAGTCCTGTGGACAGCTGTGAGTGTGTCAGCTGAGAGGCTCTTGGCAGAACAGCAGTCTAATTAGTAGGAGCATCGCAGTGTCTCTTTATTAGGAGAGTGAGTGAAGGGAGCATGGATTGTCTAAACCTTATGGATATGGGAGTGCTGTGCAATTACAGCTTTTCTGAATGTGCAGCTTAACTTTCTGCCTCGTAAGACTTTTTGTCTTTCTAATAGAAACTTCTTTTTTGTCTTAAAAAATCCCAAATCAGACATTTCTTGTGAAGCTGTTGTTTGTTGTGCTTTCAGCCACTTGGGAAATAAGGGAAAACTGGTAGGAATGCACGGTTGTCCTCTCTGTTCTACAAGACAGTTCCGTGGATTCCCATGATCCCTGTTTTCTCTCATGTCTGACCCCCTCACAAGGCCAAACAGCTTTGCAGTTCATTTGTCCAGATGTTTGTCTCTTGCTGTGGTACCCTTCTTCTTCCTAGTTCAACCAGGACCCACTTGTTTGCTCAACAGCCTGCTATTCACCTCCTTTTTCCTGTCCCTTAGTTCGCCTTCACCTTTTAGGTGCACTAGGATTAATCCTCCTGCAGGTCCCAGTGTCACCAAGGGTATGAGGAAAATACTCCTTCCAGTGGATTGTGCTGCTTGGCATTTGAAGCCCTGAAGTGGATTATAACTGATTAGCAATTAATCCTCATCAATTACGTTCCTAACATACGTATTGAGCGTGTGTGTCTCCTGTTGAAGTAGATTACCTGTGGCACTAATCCAGAAGCAGCTGGAATAGTTTCTTTTTTTAGCTCGTATTACACTGATAATCACTGCTTTTACAGTGACTTTTTCTGCTTAGAGGACTTCATTGTAATAGCTCTCTTTTTTCCTATGCCACTACTGTTTGGGATTCCCCCTGCCTTGATCCTCTTTGTTTTTCTGGATGGGGAGCAATTAGGAGTAGAGAAGACCTTTAGGGGTTTCAGAAGACCTTTTGTAAAGGCTCCAGAGTCTGCATATAGCTAAAAATGGTGTTGCTCATTAAAAACTTTAGATCATCCTTGAGAAAACATGAGGGGAAAGTGACAAAAGCTCCAGATATTTATGACAACTCTTGCAAAACACCAGCTATCTAAAGACATAATTCTTTGAATGGAATTGTGTGAATGTTGTCCAGGTTAATGAGGCACACTTTTTCCCGTTTCTGCTTAAAAATAGACAGGATATATACCCTATTGGAGTAGAAGAGCATATTCTGTTCGTCCAAAGCAGCGTTCTTTGAAAGTACTTGTTTGAAGGGGGCTTGTCCCATGCAGGCAGCACTACTTGTTCTTGCTGAGGGAGCAGGAGAACCACTGCTAGCCTCAGCATGTGAGCCAGCCTGCCCCAGCAGTCTGGAGCAGAGAGCTCTGGGCACCCTGCTGTCCCCGGGTGGAGACGCAGCCTCAAGTGTCTGACAGACTGATAACAGCTTACTGAGAGCACACAGTAAGCACCAAAAACCCAAAGCACCAAAGCAAGTCCCAACTCTGCATCTCAGTCCTTGGCCCAGCACTGTTGTTTAATGTAAAATACTTACGGGAGGATCAAAAGTACGAGTGAATTTGGGATAGGTGGTGCAACCTGAAATTCTTTTCATCACTCCAGATAAGAATTTTAATATAATTTCAGTTGGGTCCTCCATGTTGATGCTTTCTGCTGGGTGTATATTGTGGGTTTTATTCTTTGTTGTTCGTTTTTCTCCTGAGGATTTCTTTGTCAGGGATTAAGATACGGGCTTGAATACAAGGCTGCAGATGGTTTAGAATGAAGCGTGTTTTTTGGAAGAGTTTCTTATTTGCTGTGCGATATGTCTGTAATATTTAATGCAATCCTTTTGTGATTCAGGTTTTTTGTGGTAGCTGTTGCAAACGAAAATGCAAACTGCAATACATGGAGAAGGAGGCAAGAGTCTGCACTGGCTGTTATGATGACATTAATAAAGGTAAAGAAGTTTTTTTGAGTAGTTGCAGTAATCATTGAAATATCTCTTTACCCTTTGTTCTTTTTGGGGAGCTTGATTACTTTAATTAGTGTAGATTTTCCTATTTCTGAGATGGAGGGATAAAGAGAATAATTGTACCTCTTAGCTGGATTCCAGTTCTTATTTTGAACTTTGACTCTCAACTCGGTTGTTTTTTCATTACAAAAAAAAAAAAGAAAATAAAAAAGTAGTTTTTAAACTCCGTAAGACTAAATAGGAAGTTATAGAAGAATACAGTTTATCCTGTTGAGTGTTGACAGGAATCTAGCAGAAGTTACCCTTTCTCCACAGTAGCCCTCTGCGTGTTTAAAGGCCGCATCCCTGCTTGTTCTCACATGTTGTTTGCCCACTTTTTGTTGCTTCTTGTCCTGGTGTTTTTACAAGTCACTTACCAGGGCTGCAGTAAATAACTCACCAGATAACCTTTACTTAACTGGAAGCTAACCATGGATGCTTATGAAAACATCAGGAGAAACAACTGAGGTCCTGTTGATAAGAATGTAAATAGCAAGTTGAAAACATGTCAGATTTTTAATAGGCCACCTGAGTGGAGTTCAGCGTGACAGATGTGACATGTGCTTGCCCCAAGGGTTGGGGGTCACAGTGATGTAGTCACTGCAATGCTGCCAGGATGGGGATAGGTCTCTATCTCATGAGAAATGAGGCAATTATGCAGGTAGAGAATAAATCTAAATTTTCTTCCATACAGCAGTTTGAGTGTTTATTTTTCATAGCTAGATCATAAACTGTGCATTGCCTCTGCCAAAAAATCCCCACCCCCCCACAGTACTGTTCTGCAAATGAAATTTAATCAATTGTGAGGTCTTAAAAACTAACCATATTATTTTAGCACAGGCATTTGAAAGGATGATGAGTCCAACTGGTCCTGTCCCTAATTCCAGTGTCTCCTCTGAACATTCTTCTGCTGTTCCACCTGTGGAGGAGGCCCAGGTACCTGGTGGTGCCAGCTCTCCTTCACCATCTGCATTGTTGCCTATCTCAGCACTTAAACAACCTGGTCTTGAAGGTACGAATGCTAAATATATCTCATGCTTTGAGAGTCTCTTTGGAAAGAGCTGCCTGTCATATCTGGGATTTATAGTTGGTATTTTTTTTGTGAAACAGGAACACTCTGAATGGAAACACTTTCACTTCCCAGTTTTGGTGCCAGGCCCAAGCTGGTCCTAAATCTCCATTTATGAAAAGTGGATGTTACTTTTTACATTGCCTTCTCTGTTTATATTGTGAATCTTTTTGTGTAGCTGTTGATTTTAAAATTTTTACATGTCTTGGGAGATCTCTGGCTTGCGTTGGAGTGCCAGTCTTAGAGTAAAAACAGTAAGTAGCAGTTCAGGGAGAAGTTGCAAGGGAGGAGCAAAACTTCGTTCTCTCAAAATGGAGCTTCTTCATTCAAAATTCTCTCTTCATTCTCTCTTCGTTCTCACAAAATTTACATTTTGTGTAAATATAAATTACTAGTGACTAACTAGTGTGCTTGTTCCACTTTTATTAAACATCTGACCTTCTTCAAAGAAAACACATTTTTAAGTAAAGTGATAATTGAACGTTTTTAGACAGTGTTTCATCTTTTAGTTCTGATATGCATTTCGTTCTTATGTCACTACAGGGGGATGATTGAGGAGGTAGCCTTCTGTAATATGAATTGATAGGTTTAACCGTAGCAGGGCAGCTTCCTCTGCAAGTCAGAGATTTTGCTGCATGTATTTGGCTGATTGGAGACTGGCTAATGTCAACCTCTGCCTGTGCTTTGTTCCTGCAAGCAGATTGTTCATTTGGTAGGGAGAAGGGGCTGCATTTTTGTCCCTTTCATGTATTGGGACAGTGTGATAACATGGAGTTGTTGTTTTAACCTGTCACAGGGCTCTGCCCCAGAGAGCAGAAGAGGGTTTGGTTTGCAGATGGTATTTTGCCAAATGGTGAGGTGGCAGACACAGCAAAGCTGTCCTCAGGAGCAAAGAGGTCGCAGGACTCCAGTCCAGTGAGCCCGGAGCTGCCGGAGACGCTCACGGTAGGAGTCAGGATGGTTTAGCTGCATGAATTACCTGTTGGGAGACCTTGACTTGCCACTGATGGGGCCCCTTACACACCGCAGCTTCTGATACACAGCCTTTGGAATCCAAGACAGTATTTTTGGCAGGGGCAGTGAAGTCCTTGGATTGGAAAATATTGTAGTGATTTTCAATTTGAATAAAACCAAGTGTTGGAGATTGAGTTTCTTTCTTACAGAATTTTCTCCCATACATTGTTAGGGAACTAATTACTGGGTACTTAAAAGTACTCAGGAAAGACTGAGGAAGTGGCCAAAATCAGAAGAGAGGATGGCATCCCAGGACTTCGCTTTTCGCTGGGAGAGCTGTTCTCTTG
>WAAG01019904.1:1442-29558 GCA_013390105.1 Tichodroma muraria
TCGTAACCCAAAGCACGAAGTAACAGACATATGGTCACAAAGCTAATTTCTAAGAAAATATTTGGAAGGCTGCATTTGACCTGAGGTTTCTTGAAAGTTGATATAAAGTTGCATTGCCAGAAAACACTTTAATGTATTACTGGAAACTTTAATTTACTGTGTCACTTTCAACATAATTTTTAGTCTTTTGAAACATCATGCGGTTGTGTTTTTCCCATGGTTTGTCTGTAGCAGGTTCCATGACTTTCATATGTAGTTTTGTATTACTTGCTTTAAATGTTATTTTGGCTTCAGTACCTAGTGCTGCTATTTCAGAGCAGATTGTCTTGGCTGCGTGGAAAGATTTTCATTTCGTAAAAGCATATCTCAGACTTTCTGAGGGCTTTCATTTCTAATACAGTTTTACAAGACTGTAGTCAGTGAATATTTAATTCTGTTTGTGGTTAATTTAGAAACAAATATCTGTCTAAATCCCACATGAAAAAAAAATGCAAAACATTTATCAACTATTAATGGTTTTATCACTTATTTTTAATAAATGAATTCCAAAAAGAAAAAAATACAATGAGTGAGCGAGCCTGCTGGCATCTAATCTTCAGTATTACCAGCTCCAGTATTTCAAACTTTATTCTGTTTTCATGGAAAGGAAGTCAGGTTTAGCATTTATTTATCATTCCATTTTATCCATTACTACAATGTTTTAAGTTGCATTAAAGAACAAAACCTATTCACTTTTGTGGTCAATTGTATTTTTAAATGATCTTGAAATAAACTGATAAATGCAAATCATATAAAGAAAACCTAGGCATGTAAAATTATGTAGAGTCAAATGTCTATTCTTTTCTACGCTCTTTAAAATAGTATACATATGCATTTTATAAAATTAAATGAGTTCCATAAGGAACAATAGTTCTGTTTATTCTGGCTTATTGTGGGTCATAAGAAATCTGAAAGTGTATGATATTGATTGAGTTTAAGTACAGTATTATATTTGAACTCAATGAGCCACTGTCTGCAATTTTGTATATGACATAGTATTTGGAAAGTCTAAATCTTTATGAAAAATTAGCTGATAAAGGGTTGGGGGGAGGGGCAGGGGAAGGTGCCCCCAGAGGGGGAAGTTTGCTCTGCAGATGATGTCTTATTTACTGTTGAACAACAGTTGCTATTTATTTTTTTATTACATAGTACATCAACATGTACAGAAATCAGATCTGGTCATGCCACTAGTTAAAATCTTGACTTCTCATTGAATGTTAAGGTAAAACATCAGTACACATGTCTATTCACATGTATTTAATGTGACAGTTTTTGAGTACTGTATGTGTTAATTTCTACTTTTTTAATATTTAAAATTGCTTTTAAATAAATGTATTCAGTTGATCCCAGATATCTGAACGAGGCCCTTTTTGTCAACTGGAACATATTCTAGGGAGAAAGTCTGGATTCCAAACAGATAGAACTAAGACACTTGAAATGTTTTCTCTTGAATATAAAGCACTCCTTATATAATGCAATTAAATGTGTATCTCTTTAACAGCTGTTAAACATGGATGCAATTGCCTTTATCTGGAAAACTTTACTTACTAAAGTTAGCATCAAACCACTTGTTTTGTTCATGAGTTTCGATTGCTTTCTCTCTGGCCTCAGCAGGCTCTGTGGGCTCCCAGCCCCCTCTGTGCTGTTTCCACAGCAGCCCATGGGGTTGAAGGAACCATTCACAAACTCTGTCCGTGGGCAGGATCTCCCAACCCGACAGCAGCTCTCACACCAACTAGAGCAGTACTAATCTTTCCTGGATGGAGTGACTTCATTGCTTAGAATTTCAGTCCTGACCCAGCTTGCAGAGGTTGTTTTTTCCCCCATTCCTGACTCATTTCTTGAATGTTTCTCCTTTAAGACCCATTCCTGTCAAAGCTACTCCAAAATGAACAAGTCACTTGAAATTGCTAGAATGCAACGAGAACGTCCTTTAGCCAGAGGAAAAGCTGGAGTGTGGAGCTATCAGATCTGGTTTGTATCAAGAATAGTAGCTGCCACAGCACTGGGCTCAGGACACTGCTGTGATGAGAGCTTCTTCAGACTGGATTGTGACACCAGTGTGATGACCCACCGTCACAGAAGATCCTGCTTGCTTGGTTTGGGGCTTTTAAATATACATAGGTTCAATATACATGGGGGGGTTGGAGGGGGGAAATATGGATGTGGGGCAGGAGAATCATTCTGGTTAAATATTGTGCTCTTTCTCAATTTCTACCGTGTCACGATATTTCAGATAACAGTATTCAGAGAGACATTGATTCCAACAGCCTCAGTTCTGTCCTACTTGTATTACATGTTCTTCAGTGACATGTATTGATTTCTTTTCCAAAGTCAAAATTGAGGTGGATATCTCATATACTGTTTGGAGCAGCAGAGAACAAGACAAACACATGCCCAGAGAACTCCCTTGTTATTCAAGTTTTTAGTCTCCTTACCCTTTTCCTGGCAAAAACCTAAAGCTCATAGTTAAATAGAAAATTGGCAGTCTATACCAGTGAAAGTGGTGCAAAAATTCAATACCAAAGAATGAAGATCAAAATAGCTCCCTACTGCACAAGAGAAAACAAAGAGTTCAACCGTACAAATCTGATGTGTTTTCAGATGCTTCCCCTCCCCAGAACTCTAGTTCTGTGTGATAGTTCACCTGAGTATCAACAGAAAACAACTTTATTTTCCCATGCTTTGTGTTACATACTTTCATGCCACTCACACCTTGGACTGGGAACCCTTCTGTGCCATGAGACCAGAACTAGAGAGAGGAGCAAATGTCCATAAGTAAATGAAGTTCAGCTTCAGGCCTTACATTCTTGCAGAGAACTTCTCACCTTAAGAGTTTTAGGCTCTCAGGGATGCTTTTATTAGACCCCTTAGCCCTTCTGAAACAGTTGGAGGCTTTTCAGGTGGATGCAAAATGCACACATGACTGTAAGATGTTTTCCTCTGCATTGCTGCAAGACAACATTTTTTTTTATCTAATACAAACTAACTATTCTAAGTTGTCTTAATGATACTTTCTGGGCTATACATAACAAGATTTACAGCTCTGTCACCTGCTGAGGGAGTGCTTAGGTTTCTTCTTGAGATAAACTAAGTGTTGTTTGTCAACTCGTGCTTAAGCTGACAGCCCCCCGAGCTGCAGCAGGCACAAAACCTGCAGGTCTTGGCTGGTTCTGGTCAGCTGCTGCTCGGGAACAGTAAAAACGATAGTGTGTCATGGTACAGGCTCTGCCTTGTTCCTCTGTAGATTACAGAACAGATCCTCCCGGCTGCAGCAAGGCGGATGTCTGCTCCAGTCCTTTTGTAATGGTGGGGGAAGGGAGAAAAGTTTGTGACAGCTGTCACATCTGCTAAGCTGTCAGAGCAGAGGGGAAGCTGATCCATCATTTTCTGCAGCACCTACAGAATGTTCTGAACAAGATTAAGCTTACCTGGAACTTTAAATCCAGTGTTGACTCTATTAATGCTGTTCCTACCAGTTTGACCTTGGTTCTTGTAGTGTGTGATCAGAACAATCCCTTCCCCTTGTGCTTTTTGCACTCCTCTGAAAGGCTGTGTGGGACTAGGTCCATTTCCACCTGTTTTTGGGGTATTTTTCCCCCCAGGGCTTGAAGATAATTTTGTGCCTCAGTTACCACCAGAAATTATGAATCTGATTTCTCTCTTGCAGTCCCATTGAATGGATGAATCAACCCTAAGCAGTCAAACACAACTGCTCTAGAATGGCTGTATTAGAGGTTGTTTTTTGTATTTAATATTGTTCACTTCAAAACAGTAGCATTAGGCTTTGTTTTTTGATAACTAATTAATTTCCCCAGTCTTTTCCTCAGGGAATGTTCCAGGAATAACTTACAAGCTTAAGTTGCTCGTAAACCTATTTTAGTAAAGTAATGTTTTTCATCTTCCCTGTTCTCACATCCCTACTACAGTAGGTGTCAATGGTCCCTCTGAGCTGGGGTTCTTAGTCTTTAAATAAAATTCAAAAACATAGGTATCAGAAAGGCCTGAAATGTGCTCCTGAACATCAGACTGAAGGAAAGACAAGGCACCTTGAGCTGAACGTACACTAGAGAGATCAGCAGCTGTTTGGTGATTGAGCTGGTTTATTGTGATTTTCTGTTGGAGCCTGCAGATTTCCTCAATGACCTGACACCAGCGGCCACTTGCTGCTTTAGACACCTCAAAGACAAAGTAGATTTTTTTTCAAATCAGTAAAGGTTCTATTGCCTGTAATCACTTGTCTGTGGCTCCAGACAATCCATGGCTCCAGATCTACATATCCAAATGCCTTCCCTTTATTCACTGTAGGGTTTGAATTCAGAGCTCTAACCCTACTTTAACAACTGTAGGCAGGAAAGCAAGAGCCTCAGGCAGCTGACCAGTAAGTGAGCTGCATCCAGACGAGACTTTTATAGTGTGGAAACCCACCCAGGAGCTGGAGAAAAAAAAGCCTTATGGAGCAATTTCAGGACCACTGCAGTCGTTCTGACCTCTGTGGATAGAAGTGTGGGGATGAAGGGCAGATTTGTGATCCAGGATACTCCTCAGTCTCTGTCCTCTCTACAGGAACCGGGCCAAGCTCTGCAGAAACAGAACAAATGCTAAACCTGCCTCGATAGGGTGTGCAGAGCTGATTAAAAGGGAAGTTTGGTAGTCTGGACATCTGGAGAGCAGGAAACATCTTCATCTGAATTGAACTGACACCAAGTGATGCTAGAAGATAGGGAGTTCCAAGTCTTTTGCTGAGTATAGAAATAAATCTGAGCTCTACAATGTGCTGCAAGGTAGAGATGTGAGAAGAGCAGGGCATGGAGGCCATCACAAACCACAGCTTGGACAGCTCTGAAAGAGTATAAATACTCCATTGTTGATGTGAAGATCAATTATGAGGAGTCAGCAGCTCTCCTGAGAGCACTGCCTCTGGGCTGGCCACATATTTACCTGAGAGGTCAAGGTAATGCACACTCCAGTGAAGTGAAGGTTCCTTGTCCAGGAGAAGCAGCAAGATCTTAGCAAGCAGCACTTGGGGTGGGAGGGCAGCAGGGCAGTGAGACCATCTGGTCAGCATTATGCAAGTAGCTGCTGTAATTGCTGAGCCCTGAAAAGGAGCAACAGAGCCTGTTCCTCCACATTTGGCTGTAAACAAGTAGGTGCTGCTGCCCTGCCAGAGCAATCTCTGTCTGCAGCTTCACACAGGACCTAGGTTCACCCTTAGATGTGGTTCTGGCACTCCCACTTCCTCCTTGGAGCAGATCTGGAACAGTCACCTTGCTTAGGGACAGATCATCCTTTAACTTGTCATTTATGTTCCCAGCTAGGTCTGTCTGGATGAGATGCTGCTGGGTCCAGTAGAAAAGCTCCTTCTGTCTCCCCTTCCCTGCTGGGATGTAGAGAAATTAGAGAGGGAAAAAAACCCCAACAAGCCACCAAGAAATTTGGAGGTGGAAAACCCCTCTCTGCTTTAAAACCCTTGAGAGCAGGATTTGTTCCTCTCATTTGCCCATGGCTGTGTTCCATCTAAAAGTTTTTCATGCAAATTGTAACCCCTGGTAATGTTTATTTAGATGGGGGCTGCCAGGGGTCATCACTTCCCTCTGTCTGTAGAGAAGGCGCCTGCTCTGCCCATGATCCACAGATTTAGCTGCTTGCCTGGTGGAATATAAAAGACACCAAATGAAGTACTTCTGCATAGGGCTCCCAATACCTTTGGGACTTCTCTGTACCCCAGCCTCACTGCTGCCCACGTGTCCATCTGTTTTGCCCAAAAGACAGGACTTGTAATTGTGGCAAGGCCTGGGCCTTGGGGGCTGCAGAGTGAACTGAAGCATCACCACCCCCCACGCCCCCAGCGACTGACAGTAAAGCTGGGAAGCAAAATGCCATTTAGAGAAATTACCTTAAGATGTGTTACCCACACCTAATCCCTGTCCCTTCCTGAAAGGG
This sequence comes from Tichodroma muraria, assembly GCA_013390105.1. Lineage (NCBI taxonomy): Eukaryota > Metazoa > Chordata > Aves > Passeriformes > Sittidae > Tichodroma > Tichodroma muraria. Next base: position 7,425 of record WAAG01019904.1, read on the forward strand.
ATTGATGGTACAGGAGAACAACAGCATCTGTTGCTGGAGGGAGAGCTTCCTGAGGAGCAGATGGAGAGGCCGTGTCCTAGAGGGACCCTCACTCCTGCAACCAGGATGTCATCAGTTGTCAACAGGATGGAGAAGATGAAGAAGAAACAGAGCAAGGTGCCTCAGAGATGTCACAACTGCTCTGGACTCTGAGCTCTAGAGATGGAAGGAGCTCTTGGGGTTTGAAGGAGAAATTAGGCTTTGATGAGTTTTTTCTTTGATCCTCCAACGCTAGTCTTACAGACAATGTCTCACTGAAGTGACTTGGCTGCCAGGCTGGATAACCAGGCCTTGACCACAGCAGGGACCAACAGCTGCATTAGGAGTTGCCAACAGCCCTGTCCCAGGATGTCACTCCTTCCCTAGGCACAAGCCTGCAGCCCCAGGTGCTGCTCAGACCAGGGCAGCTCCAGCAGAGCCAGGAGACTGGTGGAGCTGGCTGGCTTTGTTACACACATTTGAACCCTGCAAGGTGCTCCGGCATGTGGCTGCTCCCTTCCCATGGCCGCAGAGCCTCGCCCGCGCTCTGCTGTGTTGAGCGTGCTTCGTGCGTGCTCGCCCAGAGCAGCCCGTGAGGGCAGGGCCATATCTGGCTCCTCACGAAGGGTCTCTCCTGGCGCCCCGGCAAGGATGTGGGGGCTGATGCGAAGGCTCTGACCTGCTCCCCATCCTTTACCCCCGGCCCGGCGGGGTGAACTCCCCGCGAGCGCCGCCGGCCCGCGGGGGCTGCCCGGGGGAGCCGCAGCCTCTGCTCGGGGGCGGCGGGGAGGGAGCTTGTGAGGGGCCCGGGGATTGTGAGGGGCCCGGGGATCGGGACCGGGCGCGGCGAAGGTGCCGGGGCCGCCTCTCCCTCCCCCCGCGCCGCTTCCTTTTATATCGATGCGGCACCGCCGCCCGCAGCCACAACCTGCGGCCGTGACGCCGCCGGCAGCCGGAGGGACGAGGCTGCGCCCCGTGCCCAGGTAAGGGCTGCCCGCGCCCCCCGCGCGGGGCGCGGAGGCAGCGGCGAGGGGCGGCTCAGCGGGAGCCAGAGGGAGATGGGGATCGCCTAAGGAGCCGGGAGGAGCCTGAGCGGAGCCGTGGGGTGGGCGCCAGTGGGGAGCCGCGGGGCGGAGAGCAGCCGGGAAGGACCCGGGGCAGCCCCCGGCCCGCTGTCCCCCATCCTCGGGCGGGAAGGCGCAGCCCCGCAGAGGATGCTCAGCACTGCCCGGGCAGCCCCGCGCCTGCCCGGCCGCCTCCCGCTGCACCGAGTGCTCTGTGGGGCCGCGGAGAGAGCGCAAGGGAGGCCGGAGGCAGCTCTGGCCGAGCTCTGCTTCCCCCGGGGCCCGGGGACTGCGAGGGCCAGGAGGGGCCGAGGCAGATCTGCTCTGTCTGCGAGGGGGGTGGCAGGCCGGGCACGGGAGGTCCTGTGTGCCCTGGGTCCAGGCACGGACGTGGAAGATCCAACGGGCGGTGTGACAGCCCTCACATCAGCCCAGACCATCTCCAGTCACTGCCGGATCGAAGCCGAGCAGCAGCACGCTGGGCTGGCCGGCCTCAGGAGGAAGCCGTGGTTGGGTCCTGTGCGCCGTGGGTGCTGTTTGTGGCCGTCCTGGGGTGGGAGCAGCAGTGACCATGTTAGATGGAGGCTTTTTGTACAGATGCCGGGTGCCAGGCCGAAGACTTATTGGTCGTCTTCGTTCACGTAAATCTTGTGCCTAAAAGTTCATCCCAGCAGGCAGAAATGTGCTGGACTGGCTGGTGAGAGGGTGAGCACTTCTGCTTTGGGGGATCTGGTACTTCCTCATCTGGGCAGGAACACTGGTGCGGTTGTGATCGTGACTGTGTGAAAACTACCCCTCTCTTGAGCAAGCTGTAGTGTTTCAAAAGGGTTAGTGCTGAAACAGAATAGCACAGAGTAGCCCCTGAATAGTGAAGATTATCTGGCTGTATGGTTTGGAGCAGAGTTACCCTTTTGACATTTAAAAATGAGCTCTTATCTGTAATAACCATTTTTTAATACGCGTAAAAAATGTATATGTACTTTAATTTAAGATCCAAAAAGCCATGATGATGATGCTTATTCAGTGTTTTGTTAGGTATGCGATTAAAACAGTAGAAAGGCCCTTTTATTTCATTCAAACAAAGAAAACCCCGCATCTCCACCCCAAACTGAGAAGTGTTCTGAAGAGATGTGGGGTTTTGGTGGAAGTTTAATGTCCTCTTTGTTTCAGAGCTTGACTGAAAATGAGGTTGGCAATGGCAGCTGCCTGTTTAATGTTGAGGACAGAATTGATGCTGTGGGGAGTTGGGGAGTGTTCATGGTGCCTACATGTGCTCTGAAGGACCCTCTCAGGTGCACACAGACACCCTGGGTCATTTCAGTGCTTGGTGCTGCTCAGGGTCGTCTTGCCTTAGAGAGGCAGCATTTTGCTGCATGGCTCCTCCTGGGCTCCCCGCTCAGCAGGGATCAGGAGCCTGTGCCTGTCCAGGCAGCAGGATGTTCTCCAGCTGCTGTCCCTGCTGCTCGCTCTTGCTCTCTGGGAGCACTGCTCAGGCCAGAGGCCTCGTTAGTGCGTTCTCTGACAGTTGTCACTGCTTGCTTTCCCAGGGTCGGTGATGTGGTTTCCTCCATGGCTCAGCAGGGAGCCCCTGGCATGGGGGAGCTCCTGAGCAGGTCTGAGGCAATACTCTGCAGGGAGTCTAGGAAGTGCTCAGCATCCAGTAGAACAGTTGTACCAACAGGACTTTTAAAGACAATTCCAATAAAGTCCAGAGCATCCTTTTCTCTAACTGAGATCGATAGTTCAGACTGCGCAGCAAAGAGCGTGTGCGATGGATTTTCAATAATCGGCACAGCACAGCTCAGGCTTGAAGAAAAAATTATTAGGCCTCATTCCATGCCTCTAAATACAAGCGTGCCCAGCAAGAGCACTGGGAGAGGCTGATGCTCTGAGAGGAGTTAAAAAGCGTTAATGCTCCCTCTGAGCGTGGAAGGGCACAGCCGCTTTCAACTACTGTTTATTTCTTTGTACTCAAAGATATCAGAGGATATATAGTGGCTCACAAAAATAAAGACTGGTATTTGAGATACTTCCTGTGCTTGTTGGAGGAGAACAAGGCCCAGAGTATTTTGAAAGTAAAAGCATATTTCCTGTGAAAAACTGCTGAAGTGACGTGCACGATTGTTTTGGAGCGGGAGGCACAGGCAATGATTCAGGCCAGCAGTGCTGTAGGCTGGGCTGGTGTGAGGCCGAGGGGAGGGTGCTGAACACCAGCCTGTCTAAACCTGCAGATAGGGCACAGGCACAGCATCATGTGCTCCTCTTGCTGCCCTGGGAGCAGGAAGACAGGCTGTGTCCTCTGGCTGCAGACAGCCTCAGGGCCTTCATTAGGGACTAGAGGGTGAAAAGCCAGCAGGCATAAGCAGACCTGCTCTGGCTGAGTTAAGTGCATGCTCCAGAGGCTCCATAGAGAGCCAGTGTAGGTCTCTGGGCTAGCCAAGCACAAAGTTGATTTCATTATGGCATCAGAACTGTTTCTGTAAGCTGAAGGTCATTCCTGCATTGCTTTTTCCACCCTGAGAAAGACTTGTCTCTGAGGTTAGTTCAGTCCAAGACCTGTCCTCCTGGTCATCTGGTTTAGGTTTTCCTTTAGTGCTTACCATGGCTGCAAGCCTGTTTATCAGCTGAATCACTGCCCCCATTCAGACCTGCACGGTTCCACTGGGAACTGAATCCAGCTCGCTGGCTCCCAGGAGCCTTCTCTCCCCCGCGGCAGCTCAGCTCCGAGGGAGGAGGTGGCTGGGAGCAGAACACAGCCCTGACAGTCTGCTGGAACACAGTTGCTGGAGCTGGTTTTCAAATCTGCAGTAGGGCTGTATCTCGCAGTGGGTAGGAAGCACTTCGCACAGTGTCTGCAGTTACTCAGCTGTTGGAAACCTTTGTTGTGTGCTGCTCTGTGTGGAGCTTGATATAGCTTGGAATTTGGGGTTTTTTGTTTTTGTTTGGGTTTTTTTTTGGTGCTTGAGTTCTATTACTGTCCTTGCTGATTATATTTTAAAACAAATACTGAACACATGAATTTATTCCCTTGAGGTCTTTCTGCACCAGAGATGCTCAAACTGAGAGTATGTGTGACCTTGTGGTAATAGGTGGTATAAGTCTAACAGGTATCTTTGGTTTCATTCCAAGCAGTTTTTCAGGTGGTAGGAAAACCATGATAGAAAAGCTGCTTTTATTTTTATAAAACAATTTATGTATTTATTTATTTATTTTAATTTATTTAAATATTTTTATTTATTTTATTTATTTTATTTTTAAAAACAACATTTTAAGAACATTTATTTTAGGGCTGTTAGGGTACCTTGAAAGTATTANCTGCTTTTCTATCATAAAAATTCTTTTTTTCTAGAATTTTTTTCTAAAGATTGGTTTGCTATCTGTTTTGCAGCAATGCTGTAAGATCTACCCCAGGGTATCTAGTGGACAAACTCATTTCTCAAAGGCTTGCTGGATAGAAAGGGAAAAATACTAAGTCTTCTAACTGCAGCAGAAAACTAGGAATTTTATCTGAGTCTTTCTAAGATAGTCTTTGTCTCAACCAGAATTAGGACTCCCCCCCAATCCCAAGCATCTGCCTTGTTCCCAATCTTGAGGTCAAACCTCCTGGCCACAACCCTCTCTATTTAAGAAAAAGATGTAGACACAAGTTGTAATCTGTACTATGAAAATCTAATCTGTGACCTAATTTGTTGTGATACCATGAAGAACCTGTCAGTAGCAATCATCGTAAGCCGTGGCACGGATGCACCGCCGGCTTTCCAAGAGTGCTCGCCCGCCGAAGCCCCAGAGGGAGCGGTGTCATGCCGAGTGAGTACTTTTGGGCTCCTCCACTGACAAATTTGGGAATAATACACAGACAACTCTCAGGTCACTCTTGTTATTCTTCTAAAATGGAAGTGCTATGGGCAGTCTTACTAAGTGTGGAAGGGAACCTCTTCTGAGGATCCCTGTGGAACAGGCTGGTTTGAAACGTGTGGGAAGTAATGAGATGCAACCAAAACTGGACAGCTTTCTCTGTGTGCCATAATAGCTGTTTAGCTGTCTGTTGTTCATTCCCCATGACCATGGCAGCAGCTTGGATGAAACCAGCTCACTGGGTGAGTGGTTAGAGGAGGGACTTGTCTGAATAACTTCTCACCAGTGGGAGCTGTGGTTGCGTGGGCTAATTCTCAGAGGGCAAAACTGGCTGGCTTCTGGTACAGCCCCTTTGGGCCAAGTTTTTTGTCCTTTAAGGAGAAAAAAAAAAAGGAGAAAAAAACACACTTTTTTGGTGTGTTGCTAAAAACATAACACTGTTAATCTTGCTCTGCAAGGCTAGAGAAGGAAAGAAAGGTTTACAGGTCAGGAATGCACATGTAATAGGCTGAAAACTGGGAATTGTACTCCTAGGTCCCTGCACTGCTACATTTTTCAGGGAAAAATCTTAATTAAGGAACTACTGCTATATCAGAAACAACAGAGCTGGGCTTCCATTTTGATTGTTCTAGAAATAACTGGTTTGGTGGGGGTTTTTTGTTGTTTGTTTGGGTATTTTTTTAATATTATCCCTCAAATGCTTTACTTGAAAGTACTAAATTAAAATTTACAGGGCATGCAGTCTGTTAACAACTGCTAAAATCCATGTCTGGTTAGTGAGACCATCAATCCATTTGGACTTTGAGATCCAGTAACCTAGATCCAGTAAGATGCATGTGCATGGTCTGCTGCCTCCCTTTCTCACCCTCACTGGAGCTACCTGTGCTGCTGTTAAGGCATTAGATCTTAAGACGTCTTCTTTATTTTGAGCCTCTTCTTTATTTTCAGTACCTTATTCCCTAGCATATATTAGGTGTATGTTAGCATAGAATACTTGCATTCTGGTAGTAATTTGTGTGTTCTTTTTTTTTTGTATTTCGGTGTACTTTTACCCACCCTGAGCACTCAGAGCCCAACTTTCAATGTGTTATTTGTTGATTTTTGTTCACTTCAGGCTTTTCCCTCCACCCACTCACTTCCTCTCACAAATGTTTCCTCATTTCACCATTTTTTCACACCCATTTCTAGCACAGGGTTGCCTCCCACTGCGGGCAGGCTCAGCACTTCATCTACCTCAGCACTTCATCTACCGTTCACCCCTGCGGGAGATGGGCGACAGATCCAGGTGTGAGGGGAGGAGCAGAGGGAGGAGAAGGTGCTTGCCCATGTCAGGGGAAAGGCACAGTGGCAGGGAGAGGAGGTCTGGGTGCAGGTGTATTTTTGGGCAGCAGGAGCAAAGGCTTGTAAGCAGGGTGGGTGTATGGGTGGAGGGAGTGAAGGTAGGGAGTGCAGGTGGTTTCATGTGTGTGCTCATGATGGGGCACCGCACAACCTCTGTGTGTGCACAGCTGGGAAACAGCTGGGCATGCTGGACTGGGACCTCTGAGGTTTGAGGAAGGTGCATCTCCAGACCACAATGCAGCCAGGCCAGAGGCCCTCAGCAAAGCGCAGGCAGCTGAGGTGGCACTTGTGATAGCTCCAAGTTTTAATGTGCAATTTTGTTCTGTCTGCCTTTTATTTTTAACAAAAGGTTTCTCACCTCCCCTTGGACAGCACCAATTTCTTAACCACACAGAGTACATCTGGCAGCTTACAACCTGTTAAAAAGAGGAAAAAATACCACGATGAAAATAACATGTCTGTAGTTTTAAATTAGGTAAGAGCTAAAATTAGAAGGAACAGGCCTGTCTGTGGCTGTGAAAACCAGCAGAGAATTAACATTCATCTGACGCTGAGCAAGGCAAGCAGAGGTTTGCAGCTCACACTTCCTTCGCCTTGTCCCACTCCTGTCCTTGCAGCTTCACTTCCCCGCAGGGCTCAGTCACTGGTTAGCAGAAAGCTGTGCAGATACCACTAACCTCGTGCCAATACTGAGTGCTACTTTCAGCACTGCGAAGTGTTAGCAACAGCCAGAGCATTTTTACCACACTCCTTTGATTTCTTTGCTCAACTGCTGTGAGTGCAGCTTTGGATGCATCATGCTAAGGTCACTTGTTGTCACAGGCCTGGATGTGGCCTGAGTCCCATGCTGGGGCCGAATCCACCCACCATTTCCTCGCTGAGATGGAAAACCCCAAGACACTTGTTTCCTCTTCCCAGCTGTGGTTTACTTTCTTCTTCTGTAATTGTGTTTCTGTTAACAGGGCTGCAGTAAAAACCAGTTGCTGAATTATTTACCTCACTAGAATAACTCTCAAGTGGTTTGGTTCTTTGCAGACTATTTTTCACCTCACATCCTGGCATCATTTTCATTCACAGCATGACCCATGCAAACAGGTTTATTTGTGCAAGTTAAAGTGTGCAGCAGACTGGTGGAGTGATGTTGGGAGGGAGAACAGCAAGAGCCTTCACCTCTCTCCCCCTTTCCCTGGGAACTGCCGTGCTAGGGCCTGTGCCCACTGCCAGAGTCCTGGGAGGGAATGTTCTTCCACCCCTAGCATATCCAGAGGAATCAGAGGTCACTTGGAAATCAAAATTAAACAATGCCTTAGTGCAGCCTTGAAAAGTTTACTCAGAGGGCTGGCGTTGCTCCAGTGTGGTTAAGCTGGTGACCTCCCTCCCATAACAGCACCAGAGAGGGCTCTGGTTTGGCTGTCAGTGGCCAGGGTGGCTGCAGAGCTTCACCCTGGGTGGCAGGGCTGGATTCACACTCCTTGCACCATGCTCCCAACCAGAGCACGCAGAGTGCAAATCCAGGGAGGGCTGGACTGCATCAGGCACGCTGCTGCCCAGAAACATCTGGCAGGGGTTGCACTGGAGGCTTGTGAGGTGCCCAGGCTGCTTCAGGCAAGGGGCAGGGACCATCCCCAAATGGTAAAAGCCACAGAAGACCTGGACTTGTCTTGTTTCCTTGGGCACCTCCTCTGAACTATCCCATGGAGGGACAACTGGAAGCTGTCTCAGCAGGCCTCATCCAGCAGTGTGCTCCTGGCAGTGGACAACTGCTGGCATCACGGCAGTTACGTGATGGATGATTTACGTTCCATCAACTCAGTGTCTTGCCAGAGACACTGGGACAGAGTGTGATGGGGAGTATCTCTGTGGTCTGCAAGCTCTAGGGATGATTTGGGCTTCCATGGTGGTTGGTCTGGATCAGTCAACAAAACTCATAGGTAAAAAATAGGAGCCCAATTCCCAGGACTCTTCTGGCAATCCCAGAACTGAAGAGAGCAGGTGCTCCTGCCTGTGAATGCTAACTCTTACTGAAAGATTTGTTGATGACCAAATACCATCTTCTGTGCTTTAGTGGGTCTGTCAGGCATCCTGCTTACGTTGAAGCATTAAAAAATATTTGCTGTACATGTTAGTGTTCTCTTGTCAGTGCACTCTGAGTATCACAGATATCACTGGCAACAACCTACAGCAATCCATCAAATGTGAATGAAGAAGCCACTCCCATCTCTATTTAAGGACTGGGACCACGTTTCTTTCCCAGGACTACTGCCTTGAAAGGAGATGGTTTTAAGAGTGCCTCCAAGCTGCAAATATTATACCAAGACTTCTTGTGCCAAGGATCCATAGCTGATGATACATCCTGGTTACTGGTGTTCCTATACTTGCATTTATGAACTTTAGGTCCACTCGCAGCCATTCTAGGTCTGCTGCTGCCCACCCCCCCCGTATGCCTGGACATAACATGAAACACAACACCTTTAAAATACATTTATGTGTTGAGGTATAAATGCACCCAGGACCTGTAGCTGCTGTTCATACCAAAAAACGAGGTCTTTTAAACTTGTTGAGGTTCTGTTTGGTCTGTCATCTTTTTCTTAAAAAATAAACTACATAAAGATGTGAGAAGCACTTGGTGTATGTACTCAGAACTCTTGTTTTGTGGGAAAAGGCCACCTGTGTGGTGACTGTGCCACCCCACATGCTTTTTGCAATGGCTCCCAGGAGATCACATAGCTGGCACAGGAGCAGTAAATTCTTCTCCCTGCAGACTCCTGCAGGTGCCAGTCAGTTTGAGAAATGCAAGAAAGGAGAGCAGGGGCCCAGAAGGACAATACTATGTTCAAGTGAGTACACAGAAAAGGACTGATCCTGATAATCTTGAGTGCCCGCTGAGCCCACTGGCAGGCTGGAGCACTTATTCCGAGCCCTTAGAGAGGACTATCTGATCCAAGGCCACCAAACAGACCATGCCCTACCAGCACATTGCCCAGTGCTTTTCCTCTTCCCCTTAGCTCTGTTTGGCACTGCTGTACAAGTGTCTGCAAGGAAGTTGCATTCTCAGTCAGTGCCCAAATTGGTGTAACTTCCCCTGGACAGCGGCTCCCAGAACTGCAACCCCATCTGCACCAGCCCTGCTGGGGAAGGGGAAGAGCAGAGGATGCTCTACAGGGGGACTTTGGTGAGGAACTTCTCCTGCATTTGTTCTCCTCCCCTAGTTCCCCACGCATGAGATGATCCGAGCCCTCGTGTTTCACATCAGGTGACATCCACCAGCTGGAGTTTCTGCAACAGGGGATGCTCATGTCCACTCGAGAGGAGCCATGGGCTTCCTGTGAAATCCCCTGTGGAACAATAGCTCACACTCCATCCACATTACTACCCATGTGTACCCCTGTGTCCAGCATGCCTCAGCCTCTCATCAACCGTGCTGCTGGGGGAGCTTTGAGGGGCAGTTAGAGGTGTCCTTGCTTCTGGGGGAAACAAGAGCCAGCCCCTGCTGGCCCTGCCTGCTGGGGTTCAGCACAGGGAGCAGATCCCCTTTCTCTCCCTCCTGCTGGGAGCTGCACCACCTGCTCAAGTCCAAGGAGACAGGAGGGAGGTGAGCCATGTTTCTGCCTGCAGCCATGGCAGTGCCCTCCAAGCCTTGGTCCAAGGGCAGGTGGTGGTAGTTCACACCCAACTCAGACCCACCAACTTGCCAAGATGGTCTTTCTCCAAAGTTGTTCCATATCTGCTTTACCCTCTTCTGCAGGATGGAGCCAGACCAACATTCAGGCTTTGCTGTGTTCCCTCAAGGTTTGACCTACTCACTATCTGTCAGGCAGTTGTGGGTGTGCTCTAAACATTTGTTTAGATCATCTTTCTCATAGTGTGCTGAATAGTTCCTGAGCTGGAAGAGCAGGCAGAGCATTGGCCTGGGAGCAAATTAAGCTACCCCCTCTTGATATGTTTTTACTTTATTTTGTTTTCTTTCCTGCACTATTTTGTTGGGCTCCAGTTCTACTGCGAATTTCACTGACACCAGTAAAACACTGACAATTTCCTCAGTGGATCTCAGCATGATCAGAACTCTTGGGAGATGAAAGCATATCCAATTGTGTGAAAGACATGTTTTCAGAGTCACTGAAATTTGGTCCCTTGTCCCAGAACCTCCTTTTGCCCTAGACATTAATATTGCAAGTGCAGTAGGTGAATTTAGGTTCCAGCCCCATGAGAAGATACACTAGTAAATACAGAGAACTTTAGAAATTGTCCTTCCTCTCTCTGATGTCGTTTTCATCCCCTGAGTGTACAGAGATTAAAAGATAGTTGATGAGCATACTAAACATTCATTGCACATTTCTCTTCCAGTATCCAGCTGACCTCAAATCTAGAATGAAATTAATTTGCATTTGTTTCTAAAAGTATCTTATTTTGTGAATCAAAATGTCAACATATTTGAAAGTGGTCCCACATGAGACACTTGTATCTCTTGGAGTTTAAATTGCAGGATCAATGTCCCGTTAATTCTAAGGGTGTTTGAAGGACAAATTCTCTGCCTGCTGCAGTGAAAATTTACCCCGAGGTATGACATTTCACCTGCCACTGAGTATAAGATTGTTGAATATAATGGACCAGAATAGCAAGATTTGCACATGCTGGTAACAAAAACGGGTGAGCAGCAGATACCATTATAGAAACCTTACTCTTTTTTTTTTCCCTCCTCCTTTTTCAGACATTAAAACTTGCATACTCTTTGAAACTTATATTACTGCACGATTCAGAAACCCATGCCTGGATTTGGGCACAGTTTAGTCATGCAGCATATGAGTGGATAAAGAGAGCCCCAAAAAGCTTCCACTCAAAAGGTTACAAGGACATGAGAGCACCAGGGTACATCCAAGGAATTGTGGCACAAAGCCTGGCTCCAGCTGGACCACAGATCTATGAGCCCCATCACATGCTTTCCTGGTGGCAACTCTACTGATGGACAGGGCTTTGCCACAACACATCTCTACCCTCAGCATGACTCTGTCCTGAGGGAGCAGGAGGACACTTGGCAAGTCTTGACCCCCTCCTCCTCAAATGATATACAGAGACAACTGGACTGAGCTATCGGCACACTAAAGCACTGCAAATAATCTGAAACCAGGGGCCCGGTGAAGCTGCGCCTGAGGCGAGGCATGTTTACCCGAGGAAGTGCCAACATAGCCCAGGAGAACATACCATAAAATTGCACCATACTGTCCCTCCCTTGTGCTGTCACGGAAACCAGATGCCAGGATGGAAAAGCACCAGGAGATGAATAAAAACGTTTCAAGTGCCAGAGAGCCCTGCTCAGCCCTACCTTCTGCTGCAGGCCATCTATGCTTCCTGGCATTCCCTGGTCTCCTGCCAATTCCCATCAACAGCTGTGGTTTGTGGTTGCAATGCTCAGCATTTGTCTCCCCTTTCTCCCAGCAGACCTGCCCAAAAGCTGGATGTGCAGCATGTAGCAGTTCAAGAGTCCCCAGACTTCCAGAACTGTCCTCTAAGTATGAAAACAAATCTTTCTTTACTTCTTTATCTTCTCCAAGGCCTGAGACATTGCAAGTATGGGTTTGTAAGGCTTCTGGGCCCTTCTGATGGCATTTGTGAGGAAAGATTTCGTAACACAGTGCTTTAGAATACATAATTTTCTTTCTTTTAAAGAACAAGAAAGTGCCAGCCAGTAAATCTAAAGCTGGATTGCCAGCCCAGAAGCAGCCTGCTTACTGCATTTAGCAGATGAAATGTTCTTCACTCCATCTTGCTTATTCCCAGTTTCTGTGTCTATGTATTGCTGTTGAGGCTGCAGCTTGGGTAGGAGCAGCTCCAAGATGTTAGCAAGTGTCTGTTAGGAATCCCACTCCCTGTTTCAGGAGGCCCCAGAAGTTCATTAGATGTTTAATAGCTTCCAGTCACTGCTGTGCTGGATGGACCTGAACTGGTGACCAAGGGGGGAAAGGTTCTCTCACACATTTACAAACCCTGAGGCATCTGTTCCCCAGACACAAATTTGTCTAATTCCCCTAAACCACTGATGATCTGCCCTGAAATGATACTCCCATTCCCTTAGGAAATCTCTTGGGTTGATATCAAGTAGATAGTTATTTTTGGATTCTTTCCCAGAGAGAGTGCACTGTATTGCTCTGAACCCTACACCCCAAACAAATATATCATCCTACTGTAGTAAAGGTCCAAAAAGTTTTATTGAAGGGGAAACAGATAATTAATAATTAAGGGTCGTTCACTGTATTGGTTTTGAGCCAAGTAAAGCTAATATAGCTTTTTTTATAGCAGAGATAAGTTTAGAATATTGAGACTGAATTGATTGCAGCATTTAATGCAATGTAAAGTCAATTAATGAATTTCAGGGGTTAACTTTCCATTAAAGTGAACCATGAAGCTCAACATATTAAGCATTTTTAAAGATTAGCAAAAGCAAGCAAACAAACAAAAATAATAAAAAAAACCCACCCCTTTTTGATTAGTAAATGCCTGTATTTTTTGCTTCCTGTGGGAGAAACTCATATATTTCTTTTATCCTAAAGCTCTGGATGGTTAAATGTATGTGTGTGCTTTTCCCTTACCCTATTTTAGAATAAAACAAAGTCTTTACAAGAAGGTGATCAGTGATTAATTCTAACAAAATTCTCCTATGGCTGCCTGCAATTTCTCGTGGCAGGGCTGGACAGTAATGTAGAGGGAACAGTATTTGACAAACGCTTTTGTAAGAAAGGCACTAAATGAGGAGAATTCTAAACTGCTATGTGTTTGGACCACCCCACGTTGTTTATATCTACACAAATACAGTTTCTTAGTTTAAATGTATATTTTCTATTTCTCTGAAATAACAGAGAAAAACATGACATGGAAAAGGGAAAACAGAATCACTGGGTGATCAGCTGTACTAATGAGGATGAGGAAGGTTTCAAAACATTCCGCACTGAACAATTTAAATGTTTATCACAGAATAAACCTACAGCCATTCCTTCTCACTGACAGCCATTATATTGTAATGTTGCCCCTTTGCAGCCTTTCTCAAACCATCCACTTCTTCTGAAGCCTTTGTCCAAGTCTCAATATGACATGAGGTCTTTTTCTGCATCATGGTCTCCTACTCTCTGCCTTATTTCTTGGTAGCCATTCAGTCTTCCAATGGGCCATCTGGCCACATTCAAGTCAGAGTGCAGCCCCCTCTGCACTAAACCCAAGCTTGCCACACTCAGCTGTAAAACCTTTCACAAGCTCAGGGGCAGAGTCTGTCATCCGAGCAGCAGAGTGTTGTGCCTTAGGACAGAAGTGACCCCATTAAAACCATTTAGAAGCATGCACACTTATGACTGGCTCACTGCCCTTATGTCTCTCCTTGCTCTCACATGGTTCCCCAGGCCGTCTCACATCCCTGCTTAAGCTGGTCTTCTTTGATCAAACCACAGAAATATTGTATTCTCTACATCTGGCCCTACCAGCCTTTTAAAGTAAAATTCAACTGATAAACAATTAAGATTAAAATAATAATTACAACATAATGGGAGCATGAAGGAGCAGGTACCATTTGTCTTTTCTTAGAAGAGAAGAAAATATAATTGAAAAATAGAGTTCTGTGAACAATGTAACTAATGAATTGTAATTTTCTCCTGGTTTGCATTCTGTGTGCCCTGCATTTCCCACTGGATCTTTCTCAGTGTGAAACTTCTGGGCTCCTCCCTGTTTTCAGCTCTCCCTTTCCCTGCTACATTCCCACCGCTTCCACTGCAATTCCCCCAGTCTGTCTCTTACATCTTGCCTGCCAGGCAGGAGATGACCCAAGCTGGTAGACTGGGCAGTATACATATGCTGTTGAGTGTCCAGCACCATAAACCAGATTTCCAGGGGAGTTCAGGCTGTGTGTCCTGGGACAGGAAGAGTGGCTACCTGTCACAGGCCAAGGGCTCACAGGCAAGCTGGAAACCAGCTCCGAGTGATCAGCCTCACTGCATAACACATAGTAGAGGCGCTGTGCTGCTCCAGCTTTTGTTCCCAGGTTTGTTGGTTTGGGACTAGCTTGGTGGTAGAAAGCCAGTGTGCACAGCAGATCACAGCATTTGTGCTTTTCTCTCATCTATGACTTAGTCTGCAAGCTGCTAGGAGCAGGAATTGCACCAGTGTTTTTTTTTAAGGCATTGTACAAATATTTCCAACTTAGCTTTTTGCATATGAAATTACTGAAGTTTAATGGTATCACTTTAGGAACTTAGAAGTTATCAGAATGGGAGGTACCACTGCCAGGCTTCGTAGCCTTCTTGCTTATTGTTGATGCCTAGAGAGGCAACCTGGAACAGAGGCTAGACAGTGTTAAAGGAATAAAGTAGGCATTTATTAAAAGGCCTTCAGAGGATACACCTTAGGCAGTACAAGAGCCTGGCCATGGCTATACCCAAGATGGACGACGGATCACACGATTTCACACTTTTATAAGTTTTGATCCATTTACATATTGGGGTTAATTGTCCAATTACAGCTTCAGGTTGTGAAGTCCCATCCTCCCAGACTGCTCTCTTCAATTCACCATTGTTTATACTTTTTGGGCCTGAAGCTGCAACAGTGTTCTTGGTTCTCAGCTGAAAAAGGACTCTTTTGTCTAAGTACCCTATGAAGGGAACTTACTAACACTTTGTATGAAATTCAGAGTCACACACCAATGTAGTACAAAATCTGAAAATTATAAAAGCTGAAACTTAAGGCATCAATGTCGTATGAGAAGTCTGAGGTCAGAAATACGGTCTAAGCTTCAGAGTTACAGCCTAGGACTTCATAAGAAAGACTATTTTGCTTCTTTCTGGTTTTTAGCTTGTTCACTGCCTGAGACAGGAATCATTTAGAATCAGGAGAATATGAGCATGTATTTAAAAAGTCCTGTTGGTTTGTGATGCAATCCTGCAGAGGCAGTGTGGTCATGGGGAAAAGCTGTCTAGTCTGATCGTTAACATAATAGGCACCTAAGCTGTGACTCCCGGAACCCAGATGTCTCAGATGGGACTGGATCCAGATTGGTATAAACAGGCACAGAATGTTTCCCAGCTCATGTGTGGGGTTTATCAGCTGGACATAAAAAATATTATCTTTTAATCAACTGGGGAAACTCGGAATAAGTTTAAGCAATTACAATGTGTGATACCAGCTTTACTCTCTTTTCTTGCTAACTGAATATTAAACAGCTCTATCTGATGCTAGATTTAGCCCTAGGTGCCATATTCCTGCTAAGGAAAAAGGAAGAGAAAGACGTCTGGTGTGCAGTGTTACAGTTGCTCAGCAGAGGAAGTGTTTAACTGCCTGCCTAAATGCTTTGTTTCATGGAAGCATTCATCTGCACCCAGTCTGTCTCGCACAAACTACAGCATAGGAAAGTCCTGTCTTTCCATTTCTTCTGGCTAGCAAACTCCTCCTTGCAGCTAGAGGGACTTGTGCATGTGGGACCAGTAAGGACTCTATTTCTGTCCCTCAAGCTACCCAGGCATCTTAAAATGATTGTGCTCCAAGATTCTGCATCATAACCCAAATATGCCTACCATGAGGGTGATGGGTGAGTGGGAATTTCTTATCCCACAGAAAATGAGTGCTACCTAACCACTCCATTTGAGGTCACAGGAGAACCTACAAGAAAATGTGTTTACTGATGAGGAAAGGATTTCTTCAAAGTCCTTTACACTCAGCAGTTTGGTACACTAAAATGATTTTAATGTCTGCTGCTCTTTGGAGCATATTGATGTCATTGCAAGAAAGCGGCAGTATAAAGGGATACAACAGATGACTGCATCAAAACAGTGTAATTTTAAAGAGGTAGATGTAGTTGGTGAGCTAAAAACTAAATCATAGTCTATATTTTCTCTCATTATTCAGTAGCCTTGTACTCAATATCACTTAGATGACACAGAAAGATAAATTTGGTTTATAGAAGTTCAAGTGAATGCTGCAGAACCAGCTGAGGTTTTGATTGACTAAATTGAATTCTAGTTTTCAGATGGGACCAAACAGTCTGGTCCTTTCAAACTGAACTAGTGGTGCAAGGGCAGAACAGTGGCAACAGGGACACTGCAGTCCTGTGAGGTGCTGAGTACCCTCAGCTGGTGGTTGCGCCACTGGAGCTCAAGGAACACATCCTGTGGGATGCAGCCTGAGATGCTGTCCTTTCTTGTGTCTTGCCCAGCAGTGCCTAACACTGTTTTTCTGTGAAGTCCATGTTTACTCACTGAATTTTGAAATTGTCCCCTGAGACTGATACTCTGCAGAGCCCTTCCCTGAGGTGCTTTAATTAAAGTACCTATTTCCCCAACAGAAGATTGCAACTTCCTCTGTGATGTGAAGAGGAAACTAAGAACAGCTGTAGCAAAGGAAACAGCTGAGGCAAAGTGAAATGGTCTCTTGACAATGTCCCTCGGTAATATCCAGACACAGCCCAAAATCACTTATGAGGCAAATGCTATTCTGAGGGCTTCTAATAACAAATGAATTAAGCACTTTGGGAAAAAAAAACCAAAAAAACCCCAAAAAACAACAAAAAAAAAACAAAACCCACCCACCAATAAACAAAAACCCTGCAAAGATTACATCATGACAAAGGATGTGATCAAAGTAAAATACCAGTCTCATGCTCCTGAGGTAGGCAGAAATCTCAATGAAATCAATGAATATTTGTTTCTATCAGGGCAGCACAACTGTATTTGGTCAAAAACACCCAAATCAAACCACAACAAAAAACTGAGTTCTTTTCCAGAGAGTCATGAGACAGTCTAACCCTGTGGGACACTGTCTTCCCTGTTATCTGAAACACTGATTCTGTCCATTAACTGGGATACTATTATGCTGCTGATCGGAAAAATTCTGTGGGGAAGAGAAAAAGAAAATACAATGTTTGTGAGAAACTTCCACAAACAGTATTTTATTTCCTCCTGTGGTCCTGGTGGTTTACTTTGTTTAATAAACTGGCTTCACTGGGGCTAGTGGGAGGTCAAGTGAAACTCTGCCACTCTACATCACCCGATTTGCAGCCTCCTCTGACTTGGTGAAGCCCTTACTTAAAGGCACTGACTGCTACTCAGAGTGAATAAATACAGTGACATTTAGGAGTTCACAGTGAACATTTAGGAGTTTTGCTGGAGAAAAGCACCTCTCATACAAACAAAGGTGATGGCCCAGCACCTGCTGAGGTGGTCACAGCTTTTCCACTACACTGAGCACAGACAAACAGGTGCGTCTGAGGCTTTTCCTCCACTGAGTGCCATAAATTCAGAAGTGCAGTCTGTGGCCGTGACCTCCTAAACTTGGTAATGCTGGATTATCTCAGTTGCTTATCAGGCCTCTTCTCTTGCCAGATTGCTACCAGTGTAGGTTCACCACTGCAACTACTCAAAATACTTGTCAGTGCAATGGAGTCCATGTGGCGATCACTGACGAAATTCTGTATTTCACAAACTTTTATAAGCAGCTTATAGATCTCAGAATCTAATAATGTGTTCTGCTCTATTCTGTATCAGGTCTACTACTCTAATTCATCTTTCTATTTTCCAGTAGAGATAAAACATGATAAAAATAGCTGCAGTTCCTCTTTTCACCTTCCTCTATGCTTACTGGTCTGTAATCTTCTTCTAATGCAGACTTAACACCTGTCATTTTCTCTTTTTTTCCTCCTTTTTCTTCCCTGTCTAATATATGTGAGCTGTATTTTTTAGGTAAGGCAGCAAAATGTGAAAAAAAAAGCTTTATTTTGTAAAATCTTCGTTATTCTTGATCAGAGTCCAACTGACGTGGTACTGAACCCTCCTGTGTTATTGGTCTTAAAGAAGTATTCATTAATTGAGAGTGTGCTGTGTGTTTTAGCTGAGGCTCCCCACATGAAGAGGCTGTGCTGATTGTTTATAGGGACCAACTGCATCACCAGATGAGCAAACTTGGAAATCATCTTGGACTTTGTAATGGCAGAAGAGGAGATGACTGATGCAATTAATCACGTGAAGTGACTGGGGCACAGCATGAGGAGATGACAGGATTTCACCAAGTCGGTCAGGATAAAAAGATCGAACTCCAGAAGCATCTCAGTTTTCCCACTTGCCACCTAAATATCAAAATGACCCTTTTTTTGGTGTGTGGGGGGAGGGCATTCTGAGATTGTGAGTTCCTGTCTCCATGCAAGTATAAAACATTGTAACTGTTTAGCGCTACAGTATCTGGAAGCACTTCAGGAATCCTTATGAGCATCCTGTGATTTGACCTTGGCTTTTTGTTTTGTCTGTGCTTCTGGAAATTTATGTAGAATGTTCATATTTTGTTACAACTGTTTATATTCTGAAGAGCGACATTCACATCAGAGGATTTGTACTATCTAAATGAAAGCCCCAGAGGACTCTGTGATATAAATGTGACTGCCTCTGCACTCTCTCGTCTACCACCATGGCACTTGAGAATGTGGGGAAGTCTGGGCAGGGGAGGGCAAAACCTGATGTTAGTTTTATTTGAACTGAAAGGTGCTGTGAACCACAACAGTGTAACAAGAGAGCCCTGCAAAGCTGCCTTCCTTCCATTCTTGACATTTTCCATAAGAAATTTCGTCTCTTTAACCATTTATTTAAAAGAATAATCTCTAGCCATAGGATGTTTACTTTCTATTTCCATCCATGTAATGGAAGAGCTATTGCTGTCCTCTCCCCCAGAACAAACAAGGCTGCTGTCACTGGTCAGGGCACTCCATTGTCCCCGCTGAGTTCCCATGGCTCAGGGTCATGGTCACTTCTTCCCTTTGGACTCTTTCCCCTAGGCTACCATTAGGTTGAAAAGCAACCCAAGTATCCCAACAGTGCATGGCACCTAAGGGCAGCTTTGCTCTTGTGACTTTATTTATCCATCTGGCCATCCATATATAAAGTCATCTTTTGTCACTGGTATATACACACAAATATGCAATACATATAGATCCAAGAGTACATTTAGAGTTTATTAATCTTTGCTTGATGAAAATGCTCTGGCCTGTTTTCTTTCCTGTCGGATATACCTACCTGGTGCCAACTAACTAACAAAATCCTCAGACATTTAGCAGCATAGGAACAGTTATGCTCTATTGCTGCTCTTTTATTCTACGATACTAACTGAAAAATATAGTCTTTAATTCTGTTTTATTGTTGTTGTTTTGGGGGGTTGTCTTTTTGGGGGACAGTTTTAATATTTATTGCAGTGATATCCTGGTAAAATAATTTTGCATTCAGAAAAATTAAGAAATTAAATTCTTAATTAAATTCTTAATTTAATTAAGAAATTAAAAGTGCAGGCAGAACTAATAGAAAATTGCTGGGTTTTTTAGTCACGCAGCATTTTCCACAGTGTTTAATAATTTCTTATGCTTCAATTATTATGTGGGATGTGGATGTCTAAGTGTGCAGCTGCTGTTAAAGCATCAGTGATGCTCAGCGTCTGGGCATTCTTGTACTTCTGAAAGATGTGAGATACAAATCAACGTTATCTTACAATTTTGGAGAACCCTAAAGAGTACATATTATTATAAACCTGCTCATGGTTTCAGTCAGAAATTTTCTTTGTCTAACCCCACCCTGTCAAGCCGTGAGTGCTTTATAATGTTATGAGCAAGAAAAACTGTTCATCCCTGAGGCTGGTTGTGTGTAGTTCTTTAGTTCTGTGGAGCAGAACAAAGTTCTATAGTATGACAGGTGAGACCCCCTGGTTTCTATTAAGCCCAAATGATAATGAGTCCAACACTAACTCAGATCACAATCCTGCTTCCCTTGAATTCAGTTTAGTGGGACCTGGATCACCTTCTTCCTGGCACACAGACTTGTAAAGCTCTGAGGACTTTAGAGAAGATGAGGATGTGGTAATGACCTGCCTCATTTCAGGAAGGAGTGTGCATCGATTCACACCTCAAAATTTGTATCCACTGAAAAAAAAAATCCTTTCTGTGGCCGAAGTGAAAAGCCATGTCACGAATTTGTTCAGCCACTTTCACAAAGCACACACAGACAGAACTGGAACTTCTGTTATTCTGCTGAAGGTGCTTCTGTGAAATTTTTTTTTTATATCTTCTTTGACATCTCCACTGTTTGCTCCAGTCTGTACAAACTAATCAGAGCCTTCAGAGCTTGCCTGAGCACTCCCCTTTCCCTGCTTAGGTGAAGGCAGTGGGCAGGTATGTGGTGCACTAGCCCTGGTCTTGCCTGACTGCTACCCAAGGACCAAAACTCAAGTGTGGTGATTTTTTTTAAGTTCACCAAACAGGTTTTGCAGCTGAACTATACTCACAAATGGCTTCTTTCATATCCCAGGATACTCTTTTAGCTAGAATATTTTAAAGTCATTATAGTCAATCCATATCTCTTGAATCCTAATAAGTTAAAGACAAACTAATTTTATCAGATTAAGTCAACATATATGTAGGTATGAAAATAAAAAGAGAAATACATTGACATACAAATAAATCTCTGAGCTATTTTCTATTTTTGTGCTTTCTCGGTGGGCTTGGGGGTATCTGATATTCACTAATATTTGGCAGTTAACAGACTACTATCAGGCTTCTGAAGAGAGACTAGAAGAAGTGGCTGGACTGTGGGGTGGTTGGTTGGTCTCCTTCAGACTGAGAAATATCCTTTGTTTACAGCTGTATGGGTAATGTTTTACAATTTGAGGGTGCAAGTTTTGTCCCAGCAATGTCTGTACACTCCTCCTGGCTGTCCCGCTCCGTCTCTGAACCGCCCCCAGAGCAGCCTCACCGAACGCACTGTGAACCTCCCTTGGTGTCAGAACAGCTCAGTGTGAAGGCCAGGGGAGACTTCATGGCAAAATTTAGAAAAGCATTGTCTAGATTCCAGGTTACTTTAAGAAAAACAAAACAAAACAAAAACCCAGCAGAACTTTTAATTGTTTGCTTTCTAAGTAGGTCTATGTGGAATTTTACTAAAGCAGCAAGCCCTAAAACAAGGTAATTGTGCAATCCTTCTGCTTTGGCAAATTTATCCACGTCAGGAGAAGCAGTTCAGGGTGTGCATTGTACCTCTGTGAGGATACCAAAATCCGTGGTTTGATATGGAAGGTGAAACCTTCATAAAATCAGAGAATCACAGAATATGTTGAGTTGGAAGAGACCCACAAGGAAGACTAAGCCCTAATCCTGGCCCTGCGCATATTAAGAAAACACATAATTAAGATAAATATTATTCATTAATAAATAAGAAAGCACATAATTAAGTCCGTGAAATGTTCTTAAAATGTTTTTGTGTTTAAAGTTATTTAGAATCATTTATGCTGGAGAAGACCTTTCAGACCATTGAGCCCATCCGTAAACCCATAGCAAAGTCACCACTAAACCACATGCCCAAGTGCCACATCAACAAGTCTTTTAAACATTTCCAGTGATGGTGACTCCATCACTTTTAGAGGCAGCTTGGTCCAACACTTGACTGCCCTTTTATGAGGATTTTTTTCCCCCTAATATCCAATCTAAACCTTCCCTGGTGCAACTTGAGGCCATTTCCTCTTGTCCTGTCTCTTGTCACTTGGCATGAGAAGAGACCGACCCCCACCTGGCTACAGCCTCCTTTCTGGGAATTGCAAAAAGCCGTAAGGAACCACTGAGGCTCCTTTTTTCCAGGATAAATAACCCCATAACCCCATGGGTTTGGTGTTTTTTTTTTTGTTTTGTTTTTTGTTTTTGTGTGATTTTAAAACACATTTTGGATGTCTTTTGCATTTTTGGGGAGATGGAGGTGGAAAGCATTCCAGGATCAACCTGAGCACAGTGGTACGGGGCTCTGGCAGTGCTCACTGAGGGATGGAACTTCCCACATTTTTTAATTTTTAATTTATTTATTTAATTAATTTA
>WAAG01019918.1:8614-19100 GCA_013390105.1 Tichodroma muraria
GTTGTTGAACAGTTTTGTCTTTAAAAAATAAACCCCATGAATCGATTATGGCCCAGAAGTACAGCTATTAAAGAGCTGTGAACATGGGAGGAATTTCATGATACAAATGTTCCGGGCGGCTGTTATCATGGAAAGTTTGTTTTGTCTTGTTTTCTTTTAGTTTTTAGTTCCATAGTAAGTAAGAGATGCTCCAATCCCTAGAAGAATTGAAGAAAGACTATTCTAGAATTGAAAAAACTGACTGAAAGTTTCTAAATGTAATTTCTGTATGTTGTTAATGAGAATGAAAGAAATTTTGGCAATAGAGGAAGAATGTTTGAAGGGTTTCATTCTAATTCTTAGAGTTTGGTTTTTTTCCTTCTTTCTTTTTGTGTTAGTTAATAAAGTCTGTCCTTTTCAAGTTTAAGCCTGCTTTGCTCTTGATTACAGAATTATTTTTTTTTTAAAATTGGCAACCCAAATTAATAGTTTTTTTCTGTCTGGTTCAAACTGAAACCACGACACAGTGTTACTGAGATATTGGGACACTGAGTCATACTTCAGCCCAGATGAACAAGCCCTTGCTTGTGTGAGCCCTAGGTTAACCATTTCAATTTCACTCTGCAGTAGTCCAGTTATTCACTCAGGCAATTGCACTCAAGTAGCTGAATCAACTAAAATCAAAGTATCAGCCATTTCCTTTTCAACTGCTCTGAAAAGTAGCTGTATAAGCAATTAAACATCCTCATATCCAGGGCTAAAAGCTGAATAATTTGGATTGTGTTTTTTCTGTTATGTTCCCTTGCAATAGACCAGTGACTTTTTGCCTTTAGAGACTGTTGAAAAAGGATTTCAAATCATTCAATATCCAAAGAAGATTATCTGCATCTCCACTCCAAGATCTCGTGAGACAAAAAAACTTATATGGACATTTTCTGATGTGTTATGCTTTGTTGAGTTCTTAAACATCCAAATATGGAAATGTCCTTCATGTTAGGATAACTGCCCTCCTCATGAGCTATAATTTCATAATCCCATATTGCTATTGATGATTGTGCTTTTGAAAATTGATTCCTGGAACTTAGTGAGAGGAGATAAGGCAGAAAAATATGTGTCAGATTCTCAGTAGATGAAAAATAGTGCATTTTGCTTATTTAGTTAATTATTTGGCTATTATTTGGCTCAGATAATGTAAAAGTCACACAGGGACTGAGACCAGAGCTGAGATCTGAGGCTCAGACGACCATCTGAATTTAGGTGATTCATTGACCAACACAATTATATGATTTCCCCAGGCAAGGTGTCTAGGTAATCAGCCAGTATCTAGCCAAGAGTCATAAACTTTAGACTGCTGACTAACTGTTCATTTACAGCTAGCTAGGTTAAGAGTAATCTTGGACATGAGTACAGAACGAAGTTTAATTTCAAGCATGCAGAGCTGTAGTGAGATGTCTAACTGTTCTTTTCCCAAACCTTGTAGGTGAGCCAAAAATATACCCTTCCCTGTGGATGGGGTTGTGGATGCTATTGAATTCTGTTCAACTCCATCTTGTTCTGTGATTATTACCTTAATACTTGAAATCACCCAGCTGCTCTATATGGCAGCCATACCTGTAATTTCTCTTGTCTTCCCAAAGGAAGGACAGATAAGGTTATTTTGGTTTTGGGATGTGAGTTTATAGCAAATACAGAGGCTAGAGGGAGAAGGAGGCTCTTGAAAGCAATTTTTAGAAGACTTATGGTCCCCAGGGAGTATATTCTACTCCCTGAGAAAACTTTTTGTCTTGGAAAAGTGTATTTTACTATGGCTTTTGCTCTTTCAAAAGAGTGAAAATCTACGTTTTCCAATTTTTGTTAATTTTAGTATCCCTTTTGAATGCTTAAAACACAGCAATGTGCACTTTGAACTTGATTCAGTACCTTCTTTGAAGCCTGTATAAACAAGAGAGGATGCAACTGATACTGTTTCTGAGTCTTGAGAAATACACGCTGCGTTCTGTACTACTTAGCATTTCTGATAGTGACACAGCTTCGTTCCCAGATCTGTCTTGCTTTTGCTAAGATGAGAATCATAAAGAAAGCTGAAAATGAAGGCGTAATTTATAAAACTGCAGATGATACAAAGTATTAGTTGCATAAACAAATAATTTTGCTGAACATAAAAAGCACAACTAAGTACATGTGAATATGAGTTTTTCACCAAATGAAACTATAATGTGGCTACATATTCTTTCTGCAGGACTTCACATACTCCCCTCTGAAGACCTGAAAGTAGGCAAAACATGACTGTTGAGAGCAAGTGTCTGGAATCCAGCTTCCTTCATTTGCTCGCTGTCTTATTCCAAATCCCACAACTTCAGTGGGCTGGGCTGCAATCTGTCCTGTGCCAATGACAAAAATTATGAAAATAGTAATTACGGTTCAATTCCTCTTTACAGGCACTACAGGGCTGCCATGAATTCAGTCTATGAACAGTAAGTGTTCCCTGCACCAGGGTGGGAATACAATATTCACCCCGTTCATGTGAACTATTGTTGCAGATAAACAAGGTTTAAAGACTTACAAAGACATGATGTCTGTCAACAACCCAGCTGTAGAAAACATTAAAAAAACCTCTCAAAGACTTTCTTGTGAGACCCTATAAGCAAGTTTCCTACAGAAACCTTCCACAACTTGAATATAGCAAGTATCCAAAAAAAAAAATCCCTAAAATCTACATATTTAGTTCACGCTATGTAATACTTGTCTAAAAATTTACCCTTCTTTCTTTCTTTGAAACTCATAATGTGTTAAATGCTTTCTCCTATGCAACTAGCTGACTCTGAAGTATTTTCATATAGAAAACTTTCTTAAAGCAGATGAGTTTAAAAATATATAAACTGGAAGTTCTTGATAAATTTCATCAAGCTTAACCCCTAGTATTTGTTGTTTTACTGAAATATTTGCACCATAAATTAAAGCTTAAAAGTTGGAACATCTGCAAAAACAAACTGAACATTTTTTTTAGATTTTCTTCTGAATGATTCTTTGATTAGCTTTCCAATGAAGAACCTCACTGGGAGTATAAGTAGGTATCTTTCTCTTTCGTCAAGCTCTTTATGTTTGGTTATTTACTTCTGCAGATGTTCATGTTAAGAACTGCAAAGATTCACAGGGATCTGTGAGTGTGTGGTAGGCAATAAATCTGCCAAAGATTATCAAGTTTTGTGTATTTTAACGTACTGTGATGTGACCTTAATCTCTCCAAGTCTTAAGAAAAAGAAATTCTGTCTCTTTATAAAAGATCAATTATGTACATGAAGATAATGCTGTTTGTGATATAATTCTCACGTAGAACCTTCTTTTTGCTGATGAATTCTTGGCATGGACTACAGAAAAGTCAAACAGAAGATATGTCTTTGCATTGTACAATCAGGCAAAACCAGATATTTTCAGTGTTGCGGAACTGCCTCATAACATCTTGAGATTACTTTTCAAGCTGAAATTTTAAAATGATAACCAACAATTTTAAAATGCTAACACATGTAAATGAAAGTATAATTTACAAAATTAGTAACACTTGTCACAAGCAAAAATATTTGTGTTTGTTTGCATTATTGACAGGATACTCAGATATGCATTATTTTGTTCTTTTCTGATCCTAGGCTTAGTGTAATAGCAAAAGCTTTACTGCCTTCATGTTTTATAAATTAGTGAAGATAAGCCTTAAATCCCTGCATGGCGCTAAAAATCAGGGAAAACAATCCTTCAGGAGATGAAACAGAAATGAAACAATTTCTTCATGGCTCCATATAGTGTCTTTAAAACTTTAAAGGCAAGTTGGTCCAAGTTAACCTTTAGAATGTGGCTTCACACAATTTCATCTTCACTGTAAATTCTGACTATATCATGCTAGTTAATCTGCAGAAAAATATTACTAGTTAATCTGCAGAAAAATATAATTCTGTTGTATTACTTACAACAGAAATATGTTGTTCTGTTGTTCCATATTATGAGATAATGATTCTTCTCTTCAAATGAACTAGCTCTTTTCCAAGTGTACAGTCAAATCTGGTTGGTGACATATCACATGTCAGAAACATCATAGATATCTCATGGGGCATGTCAAAATGACTCTGTTGATTGGGGTTTTTTCCACTCAGTGAAGGAAATGAAAATAGGAACTTGCATCTCTACATCTCCCTTTTTTCCAACCCTTTATTTACATTTCATGATTTTAAGTCAATAACTGTCGCTTTCATTTTTAAATGTTTACAAATGTGCATTTATTTTGGTGGTACTTCTGTGCAGTACTGAGCATTATCACACATCCTATTGGAAATATGATAAATACTTATTTAAAAATTACTTCTCTCTCTATTAGCTTATTAATAATGTATGTCTAATATATCCTGTCCTTGAAATCTACTGAATTTGTTATGATGTGTCTTTAATTAAGCTAAGAAATTCAAATGCAAGCAAATATTTCTCTTTTATTTATGGTTCACTTTTGAAAAATGGAAAAATATTTCCCAGTAAGGTGAAGGGCAAAAAGGGAAGCTTCTTATTTCTGCTATGGCTTGTCTTTTGCT
The DNA here is from genome assembly GCA_013390105.1 of Tichodroma muraria. Lineage (NCBI taxonomy): Eukaryota > Metazoa > Chordata > Aves > Passeriformes > Sittidae > Tichodroma > Tichodroma muraria. Next base: position 13,165 of record WAAG01019918.1, read on the forward strand.
GGAACTAGCTGCTGTCACTACTGAGACACCATAGCTGTTTGATACCAGATTACCATTGCATTTTTTTTTCATATAATGTTTCAAGCATGAACGGTATCCAATTCATGGATAGACAGTCTGTGCTTAAAAATCACAGTTTCAGTATAAACAAATCTTTTGTTTCAGTCATGGATTGCATTAGAAAAGTAATTTCCAGATCCACATCTACATGCTTCCAAAGATTGAGTTCAACCATTTTGTTCCCTTTCTTTTTATTTTTTTCCTGCAGGCTTCCCTTTTGCTCAAACACCTCCAGATTCTTACCTCTAATTACTGCTGAGGATGACTGTTAAGTCAAAACTGATTGTATTTCTCTCTTTTGTTGTGGTAGGACTATTCAGATCAACACACCTTTCTCCACTTCACCAAGAAGTTTGAAGTTATAAGGGAGACAATGTTATTAAGAAAGACAGACCTTAGGTAAAAACTCATAATTCTTTCCACTTCTTCCTGAATTAGGCTCACCAATCTTGCATCTGATGACATGTAACTTACGTGTAAAAATCAGTAAGTAGATGGGATCTTACTCTTCAAGCTTATTCCTCAGGTTAATACTTTGACATAAATGGCCTCTATATATTAATCAAGTACTATTTTTTTCTGATTTATTTCTTAAAGATGGATGAAATAAAGACAAAAGGTAAATATCTTCATACCACTGTTTAGATCCCACAAAACTTCCCTTTAAGCAGAAGTTGTAGATGTATGTGTCTCTTCATATTTCACGTCTGTGTGTCTCTGTATTTTTATTCCTGAAATTCAAAAGGATACTATACCCTTTAACAGTAAATTTTTCTTGTGTTGTACATCTGGTTGAACATTTTTCTGTTGAATTCTCAGTGAACTACTTCACTGAAGTTGCCCAAAGCTGAGCAGAATTCAGAACTGAGTGCACCTTTAGACTACAGATCTTCTGCCTAATGAGATGGAAATAGAAATCAAAGATTATTCCACTGTTTGCAAATAAGTGAAAGTTCATATGGAGAGAGTTCACTGCAACTGTTGCAGGTAGAGTGAAAGAGATCTCTCAGGAGGCACTTGGAAAAGACTCAGAGGAATATTTCATGTCCAGAGTCAAAGGATTTAGGTGATGCTCTGCTCCACAGAAATAGAGATAGTGAAATGGACATGGTCCTCAAGTGAGTTTCTGAGTCTTAAATCAGGTGTGTGAATCAATTACACTCTCTACAGCTAAGACAAATAAACAATATAAGCAAATAAGGGACCACTAGTGTTCATAATAGTAAGTCCAAAGGTAATCTTAATGCAGACAAACAAAAGTTTGAGGAATAAGTTCTACAGGCATTTGTCTCAGGACTACTCTGACATACCACTGTGAAGTTGAAATTTAGAATTTGAGTCACTTTCTTATTTCATTATTTCAATAATACCTTGTGTCTACAAGGTATTATTTCTTACTAAAATGCTAATAGCCATCTTCTGATTCATAAAAGCAGTGAAAGTCCTTTTCCGGAGAGTGGGAGACACATTTCCACAACTCCTTTGTCCACCAAAAGACTAAAGGGAGTTTTCAGCATTCCTGTCTTGAAGCTGGGCCTTGCTTGCCACCAGGGAATTAGGAACTGTCTATAGTTGATGTTTAAGAAAAGCAAACTTCAGTTAACTTTTACAACTTGAGAGATCATTTCATGGTTTGTGAAAAGCGTGGTTTGATTGTTTCTATGGGTGATTGATCAGCAAATCTGCCACTGCTTAGTCTGCAAGGAAACGTGTCAGCTCAGTAACATGAAGGCTTCTGCACAACACTGAGCCTCTAAGCTGCTGCTACAGCTACTAATCCTAGTGTCTTAGCAGTTTCTTTAGTGAAGTAAAAAAGCATTAGAAAACAGACAAAAATTATGCAGTTTAAGATCTCTATAAAATAGTTGTTCTTTGTTCACTGGCAGCCAATGTTTCTCATTCATTGGTAAGAAGTGGGGCTTTTTGATGTATAATGCTTTTCTCATGCTATCTCATCACTAGAGCTGTCTGCAACTTACTGCTCTACTCTAACTCTTATTTGTGTGAATATCCAGAAGAAATTACGGAGAACCTCTTGGACAGCCTGCAGTCAATTGATCCAAAACAATTGATGTCTGTAACAGATATCTATTACAGACTAGGAGCTTAATCTTGACTTTTCACAACCTCTTGTAAATCAGAAAGAATACTGTTGTGACATTTAATGCATCTAGCTACTATGCTATTGTCATATTTTTATTTGGCATTTGTAATCCAGTAGTCCTAGAGGCACTGTGGGGATCTGAATTGCACTAAACATTCTGCAAACAGAATTATGGTCTCTACTGAAACAGAATGTAGTTAAGATACTTGTCTCCCAGGAGACACTGGAAAACTAAACTGAATGAACTCAATGTGTGAAATTAAACCATGTTTGTTAAAATACACTAAGCCCTGCAGGTTCCCCCTTAGAAAAAATCTGCTTCTGCTCATTACCATTTAAATGATGGAGGAGTTAATTGCAACATTTTTGGGTGTTCCTTTTACAGTGTCAGGATGAATGCAGGTGGATGCAATTCAGCCAGAATCCCACCAGAAGATAAAGCAAGTCACTGTTTGGGTTGTGAGACTGCAAAACCTGAACTTGGAAAGATATGTGGGAAGACTATAACAAGAGGTGAAAAACTAAAAACAGCCTTCTGCCTTCACTTATTTTCTGGATGGGATCTTTGCATGTGTATAACATCTTTAGGATAATCTGGTATGGATTTACTGACAGAGTCAAGATGTGTGAGAGCCCCTCACTAGCAGCCCCCAGCAGGACAACCTGTTTGGAGCTGCTGATCTTCTGTGGGTCCCAGCCAAACAATCTCAGGGCATGCTCAGGACATGTGAGCCCCCTCTGTGTGGTTAGAATAAGCCACACATACACAAAGTGCAGGTAGTTAGTGCTATGCTCAATATGCAGTTCACATAAAAGAAGTCCGGTGCATCCCAAAGGTGTTAGAGCTGCAGTTTCATTTTCTTCCCAGATACACTGAATGAGGTAGGGGACCCACATTAATGTGAATGTGGTTACAGCTTGGCATGGAATCCTGGGCTGCATGCAAAGCAGTTTGGCCGGCAGGGTGAGGGAGGGGATTCTACCCCTCTGCTCTGCACTCAGGACACCCCACCTGGAACGCTGCATCCAGTTCTGGAGCCACTAAGATAAGAAAGACATGGAACTGCTGGAGTAAGTCCAGGGGGGCTGATAAGAGGGCTGGAGCACATCCCCTAGGAAGACAGGCTGAGGATATTGGAGCTGGAGAAGAGAAAGTTGTGTGGAGACCTCATACCAACCTTCCAGTATCTAAAGGGGCCCCACAGGGAAGCCAGAGACAGACTCTGTGTCAGAAATTGTAGGGATAGGACAAGGAGTAATGGGTAAAAATTGAAAGCGGGGAAATTTAGGTTAGATATACAAAAGAAATTTTCTCTGTGAAAGTGATGGAGCTCAGGAACAGGCTGTCCAAAGAGGATGTGGGCACCTCAACCCTGGCAGTGTTCAAACCTTGGGACCAGATATATTTAAGGTCCCCTCCAATCCCTTAACATTCTATGAGTCTATGGGTCCCCCATTGGCTGTGTTGTGTCTATTCCTGCTAAATGTCTTTACAAGATTTACCTGGTTTTAAGCTATCAAAACAGTCCTCCAAGTATCCTAATATCCTTACAGAGTCCTCTGTATATTTTCAAGTATTCGGAGATGTTCATACAGATGATTGTAGGACTACCAGCTGTCTAGATTTGTATGCCAATTTGTGAGTACAGTTGCCATGGGTGTGATAGTGTGATAGGTAGGTAGGTAGGTAGAAAGATAGATAGATAGATAGATAGATAGATAGATAGATAGACAGATAGACAGACATATATATAGATTTAGAATTGCAACAGTAGTCAGGTAAGTGGGGTGCTTGAAAATATTACTTTTATGAGAAACTATGATAAGCCTGCATCAAAAGGTGGTCCAAGGTAATAAAAGGCATTAATAGAAAAGATAAGATAGAAACAGAGCCTAACGAGGCACTTGAAGAATTCAGTGGAAGTATTTTGCTTTATTTCAGTGTGATGTGGAACAATCCCAAAATACAAATCATCACAGATAATTATGCCTATATTTATTTCTTATGGGGAAAAAAAGAAATCAACAAAAACCAAAACAATCAACTACCAGCAATAAAGGAGGAAGGACAGGAGAAACCTGTCCTTCAGGTTTGACAGGAGAAACCAAAGCTGCAGAAAATCTCATAAAGGCACAAGAGATGTTTCCAGAGAGTCTTATCACTAAGGAACCATGTAATACTGCATAAATACATCTGGTATTTGCTGGATCTGGGGATGTATGTACTTTGCATAAGTACCGCAAAGCCTTTTCTGAAATACCCAAAGTTTTCCCATCTGCAATCTATAAACTTTTCCCAGCTTTCATATCTCAGTTCATAGAAGATCAAGACAGTAATACTTCTTTTTTTATTTTTTTTCTGTGTCCATATTATGCTGAAGTTAATATTGAACCACAGAGTTGCCTTATGGCCTTAAATACCTAGTCAGATACATTCAAGAAAACAAAATAGCAAATGACAGTTACTCAGTTAGATATCACTGTGTTAGATACTGCAATGGATTGAGATCACTCTGACTGGATAACCCAGGATAATCAGGCTGGAGTATGAATTTTAGGATTCATAAAACTTAGAGCATGGTGAAAGACACTAAATACATATGTACGTGCAATATATTTGCCTTGACACATGTACAAGGGCTTATTCCCACTTAATTGATATCTGTAGGATGAGTTTCTCTCATGGTTTAAGTGGACTTCTCCAATTCTGTGTCTAATAAACCATCTTCCTCATCTTCCTCTTTTCCTCATCTTCCTTATCCTATGTTTTTTTCTGTTGTACCCAATTACCAGAGGGAAATATTGATTTCTGAATGCCTAGAAAAATAATAATAGCATGGAAAAGAAGATTTTGTAAAATATAAGAGTAATGTTCTAACTGGAGATACTTTTTGAGAGAAAGGATGTTGACAGCTTTAACTTCTATTAAGGGAAAGAAATCAAATCCTTGTCAGCATGGTATGAAATCATGTGCATGTTGCTGTTTCAGTGACTGAGATTTTTAAAATCTTATGTTTGGAAGAAGTGAAGACAGTGAGGAAGATTCTACATATTTCCATGAGACAAAGCTAATATCAAGTCATCATATAAACACTCAGCATAAAGCATTTCATTTGTTTATTTGTCTGACATGTCTCCCTGACAATAAACTGGGACCTAAAAGAATTTTTATAATCACAAGGCAACAGTTTATTGTGTAGATCAGAGATTAAATGTATTCTTACCTCAGTTTCAGTACTCTGTAATTATACATCTTATATTACATGCATTAGGGAAACCTGATTTCAAAATAAAGACCAACATTTTACCACTGGTAGTAAGTAATTATGGGAAAGCATACATGCACTGCGGTGTGAGGCGTCTGCCAAAGCAAAGTGGAAAAATCATGGTTCATCTGACTAAGAAAAATGTTAGATTTTCCACCAAATCCACAACCATGTATCCAAACAGTTCACAACTTCAGCTCAATGCACTTCAAACTGTTTCTTTTTGAGTATGATGAATTCATAGGCTAAAGGAAAAAGTGTTAAATTAAAAAAGAAAAAAAAATTGCTTCGTAGGTAGAGACAAAGTGCTTCTCTTTTATAAATGGAGAGCAACAGAGGAGTAGAACCAGATGTATGAAAATTATTAACTAAAAAGCAAAGGTGTCAGGCAACTAGAGAATTGCTTATAGCTTATATAGTTAAACCTATGCTCCCGTAAAAATTGTACAATCAGAAGGACATTGTTATATGCATAAATAGAGGTTTCTGTCTGTTGAAACTTTTTC
>WAAG01019920.1:0-23412 GCA_013390105.1 Tichodroma muraria
TTTTTTTTTTAAATAAACAATACTTCACAGGAAATTCACTGTCTATTTTTCTTTTAGGTAAAATGATCCATTCTATGGTTGCTCACTTGGATGCTGTCACAAGTCTAGCAGTAGATCCTAATGGAATCTATTTAATGTCTGGAAGTAAGGGGTTTTTTTCATATTCTATATGTTCTATATAAACTATGCATTTATGATGGACTGAATTTCTGACAAATATAACTTTGTCTTTTTGTATTTTTCCTTTCTTTTTTTCCTAAACAGGCCATGATTGTTCCATTAGGTTGTGGAATTTGGACAGCAAGACATGTGTGCAAGAAATAACAGCTCATAGGAAAAAGCTGGATGAGTCAATTTATGATGTAGCATTTCATCCATCAAAAGCATATATTGCCAGTGCAGGAGCTGATGCCCTTGCCAAAGTATTCGTGTGACATAGCAGAACAAACCTGCATCATAACAGCAGGTCTGTTTGGACAAAAAAGAGGGAATGCGTCACTGCCATCAATTATAAGGTTACCAATAAGACACTACATCTGATCTACCTGGGTGAAGGCTCTTAAGTGGGGCAGGTAGAAGTTGGTGAAAAGTCACCACATCCTGAACAATGTCAGGCTCATTCATTTAACTGTAATTACTGTATTTGGGGGGGGTGGGGACAAACACAAAAAAGAAAACCAGTATTTGTAGCCTTGACTGGATATGAACTGAGCGTATGTCTGTTCTTTAGGTGTCTTTAAGCAAACGTGGAGTCTGATCTTACAAAAGACTTTTATTTTGGACTCTGTGTGCTGCCTTAGGGTTAGGAATGTGGTGCTCTTGTGGGGGGAAGTGAGCTCCAAGAGTAGCTTTCTTTTCATCTCTTAGTAATCTTCTGTTTATCAGTTGAATGCCACAGATTCCCCTTTTAAACTTTTATTTTGCTTTAAAGAAAAGGAAATTTAACTTAAAATATTTTAGCATTAGTTGCACAAAATGTTTGGATAAAATTCTAGTTTTTATAAGTCTTTTTATATATTTAGCCTGTCACAACAGTGCTCAAGATTGTATTGATAATGTTTTTCTGCATTATAGAACCCTAAAACACAGAGATCTCACTGACCCGCTGCCGTGTAACCACAATCTTCCCTTCTTTTGCCTAATACAGCTCAGCTAAGTCCTTGCTTAAGGATGCTAATTCATCATCATCGCATAACTGTCTTCATAAATAAAGGACTGTAAAATGTGTTCAAATGAAACACAGAGGGGTTAACACCCCGGATGAACTCTTAAAAAAAAATTAATCTTGGCATCCTATCACTATGTGATATTTTGTACATCTTACTGTATTTACGAGTTTATTTATCAAGGATTACCCATCTTGCTAATGGCCTATTGTTATTTATTTCACTTTTTGTTGGTCTTTATATCCTTTTATGTAGTGTGTTAAAGGGCCCTGTATATCTGTTATGGCACTCTTTGAACAGTCTAAAATAGATGAGAAAATGGGACGTTTGAAAATTCTAAAGTTGCAAACCAAGAAATTCTTTTTCCTCTGGTTAAGTACCTGGAGTGGAGTTGATTCCAAAAAACCAATCTTGTTTCAGAACCTTTGGAGTGAAAATTATTTTTATTTGCATTTCAAATAGAATACAAAAGTAGTTAATTCAGGATTCATAAATCTGCTGTGTTTTGACTAGTTATTCCCTGCTTTTATTTTATTTTTCAGATGTGCTTGAGTTTCTGGTGTAACTAAAAATTTTGTTTGTGTAATGCATGATTAATACAAAAAAGTATTTTTTCTAGTCTTCCACAAAACTTTTCTGATCAGTTTGCGAGTTTTGATGAGTTTTGTAAGGTTTCTGTTTTACAAACTATGAATCAGCAAATTTTTAAGATTGTACCACATAGCAAAAGTACAGCTGTTGAAAAATAATGTATATAAAATGCATATAATAAATATTAAATGGTGTACCTGTATGTTACTGTTGGCTACATTATTTTGTGTTGCACAGTTTGAAAGAGTCATTCTACAAATTACTAAATTAGGTCTCAATTTTAGCAAAATGACCATTTGTTTATTATGCTTATAAGCTGCTTTGCTTTTGCAAGATTGTAATAGTTGTCTGGATGTTGAGCAACTGTTCAGTTTCAAGCAGCAGTACCCACATATAAGAACATGTTCCCACAATGTTTTAAAAGATTTTTACAAGAACAAATTGAAAATTCTTAATGTGTTCTTTCAGCCCTTCTAAGATGATAATCTCATTGTTTTTCATTATNAGAACTAAACTGAAGGTTAACATTTATCTATTCTGTGATGAGTCACTTTGCTCAAAGCGTATCAGCAGAAACAGAATACCGCAATATGAATATTTTCATGCGAAGTAGTATGTTTAGGTATAAGTTAACTAAAGCTAGAACATGTTCCTATAAGTGGTTTAACTGCATTGTTCCATGTAAGTTTCCAGTTTTCCAGTAAGAATGTATTTCATGCCATGTCATGTCAAGCAAATTAGAACTTAAAGAAAAAAAAAAGGAAAGGTGCTCATGGTAGGCAGAATACTGCAGTTATATTTTTGAATTAATTTTGTTTTAGTAATATTGTTGCATTGCTTGAAATGTTACAGTAAATTATAATTGTGTAGGAATTGGAGAATTTTGTCCTTTATCATGAAGATTGAGGTGAGGCCTTCCAGTAATTGCTTGTAGGACACTAAGACTTTACTTTTGAAAGTAACATTCAGCTGATTTGCACTTTTTTGTTCTTTCCAGTCTAAAGCATTCAACTAATCAACAGACAAGAGAGTATTTGAATTTTATTGGAAGTAATTTCATAATCGCCTTTTCTGAAGCCAAACATTGTTTCTGGCAGCTTTTCCAGACTGCTGCATTTTAATGCTTAAATAAAATGTGATTGTTTAATAAACATTACCATGCATAACATTTACCTTTTTTTTTAATTGTATTAAAATTGAAATGATAAAACCAAAAATATTTGCTTATTTTCCTTAATTGAAATCTTAATGATCATCTTAGTTCACTAATGATAGTGGATCAAATGCTGTAGTGAGGCATTGGTTATTGAATATTACCAATAATTTCTAATACATCTTAGTTTTTTTGTTGTGGGGTATATCATGCAGAAACCTTTGGTTTTGAGTTTTTTAGAATGGAAGAGCTGTAATACTGGTGATGGGGAAGACCCAAAGAACTGGTGCTCAGAAACTGAATGGAAAGATATCTGAATGTGTTTAATAATACCTTTAAGGTTTAGGATGTGATTGATGTTAACAGACATCAGGTCTCCGTCTTGCTTTTTATTGTAGGAACTGTTTCAAGCAGATCAGTGCTTAAGTGGTGACTGCAGTCCACTATAGCATAAACAGTAGTATGCTGTCCCTGTAAATAGCAAATACACATTAAAAACAGTGTAACAAGCCCTGGTTAAGAACCTTCCCTAATTTAGAAATACTAAGGACAAATTTATTTGCCAGGAGAAAATAGGTAGATTTTCCAAGTGGAAAAACTGTGGGCTTGAAGTTGCACTATTAGTGGCCACCCATTTCACATATTGTATGCTAATTTATTTTAGCTCTGGACACGCTCTGTCCAGGCGTGCTGTTATTGTTCTGTGCTTTAACTTACTGTAAAGCTGATGGCACTCTGCTCCAGTACTTCCCATCTCACATCAGTGGAAAGCCCCTTGCTCACACACTGCTGACTCCTTGCAGTTTTGTTCTGTTTGGTTTCATAGATTCATAGAAAGGCCTGGGATGGAAGGGACACTGAAAATCATCTAGTTCCAAGCCTGTACCCCCGCCATGGACAGGGGCAGCTTTCCCTAAACAGGTTTTTTATTGCCCCATCCAACCTGGCTTTGAACACTTCCAGAGATGGGGCATCCACAGCTTCTCTGGGCAACCAGTGCCAGTCACTCACCGCCCTCACAGTAAAGAATTTTTTTCTAGTATCCAATTTAACCTGTTCTCTTTCAGTTTGAAGCAGTTTCCCCTTATCCTGTCACCACATGCTCTTGTAAAAAGTCCCTCTCCAGCTTTCTTACAGGCTCCCTTCAGCTACTGGAAGGCCATAATCAGGTTAGCCCAAAGCCTTCTCTTCTCCAGGGTGGCCAGCTCCAGCACTGAGACATGCTCCATTCCTCTGATCATCTTGGTGGTCTCCTCTGGACTGGCTCCAGCAGGTCCATGTCCTCCCTGTGCTGGGTCCCCAGAGCTGATGCAGCACTGCAGGTGGGGTCTCACCAGAGCAGAGCAGAGGGGCAGAATCCCCTCCCTGCCCTGCTGCCCACGCTGCTCTGGATGCAGCCCAGGCACACTTGGCTCTCTGGGCTGGGAGTGCCATGGCTGGGTCCTGTCCAGCCTCTCACCCAGCAGCACCCCCAAGCCCTTCTGGGCAGGGCTGCTCTCCATCTGTTCATCCCCAGCCTGTGCTGATACCGGGGGCTGTCCCGGCCCAGGTGCAGCACCAGCACTTGGCTGTGTTAAACCTCAGGCGATTCCCATGGACCTGCTCCTGGAGCTTGTCCAGGTCCCTCTGGGTGGCATGCCATCCCTCAGGTGTGTCAACCACGCCACTCAACTTGTGACTGTGGTGGGTGTAGATGTGTATATATCTATATATATAGATATACTTATTCACATACACAGGTGTATTTATGTTCTGACTTTAAGAACTTTTTTTTTAAAAAGAAAGAACAAAAGCAGAAGGCTTCAGAATTGTTTTGAAATGCTACTTCTGAAATGAGCAACAAAGAGTGTTTAAGAGTGTTCCATTTTCATACTTGCTCTGTTGATACTTTGAGAATGTACACCCTTGAGTTTTGCACAGATAAAATCAGTAACAGATTTTTTTAAAAGTAATAGTTCAAGCTACAAAAACTTTTAAAATGTCATAAAACTGTATTGGTTTGGTTTTAATTTTTAATACAGAAAAAAACTTTGAATTGATAATGTAAAACAACATGCTTTCTTTTTAGTCCTCCCTCTTACCTCTTCCTCCTGGAAGGTCACATTCCGGCTGACTTGAGTTGAGAGGGTGACTTCATAAGCTCGGTGCAGGGTGCAGCCTTGTGGCCCACCTGCCGTTGGTGGAGGGAGTTGCTGGGGCTGGCTGGGCTGTGGTGGCCACTTCTGGCCTGAAACAGAGCAGGGCTGTGGGAGTCCCACAGCAAGCTGTGAGGAGGCAGGGCAGGAGAGGGTTTGCCCTCTGTGCCTTCAGACATCGTGGTGTTGGCAGAGAGGGAGAGCTGCTCATATTGTCCACTGTTGGTCACGTATCCTTGAGGTGTTGCCTGAGGCTTGTCTCCACCTCACCTTGGCTTGCCATATGGCTGTTGGGAAGCTGTTAGTGATCCTGGTGCGCCTGGAGTGACCGGTTGCATCTGGCAGTTATGCCTGATGGCTACTGGGATTTTGCTCATGCACAGCAACTGGCCAAGGGGATGTGGTTTTCCTTCATGAAAGGAGAGCTGCCCAAGGTTTTGGTATTCTTGAGTGATTTTTTGGTGGCTGCCTCATTGCCTTTTTTAAGCACCTTTTTTTCTGTTGTGTCAGGTATCTTTCCAGTTGCTCTTTTGTACCTTGAAATGGGTGGGTATCTTTTTGCATTTGTATCTTAATTAATATATGGGGCTTTTCTTTCTAAAGAAAGAGCTGCTTCATTAGTGGCATCTTGCATCTAAGCTCTTGTGAGACTTGCAGTGGGAGTAAAGAGCTCTTGCTTCATGCAGAAGTAGTATCTTCCTTCTCTGAAATCTCAGCAGTGGCTGGGAGGAAAACAGACCTTGTAGCCCTGTTGGGGAAATACCCCGTGTGCAGCAGGCAGGGAGGAGGGTGCTGGGTGTGCAGACCAGGCTGCTGCAGCTCAGCTGCTGGAAGCATCAGGCCTTGGAGGAGTGCGGTGGGCAGCTGGGGGCAGGAGCTCAAAAGCAGAAGCTCTTGGAAGGGCCTTCAGCTGCTCTGCATGCACTGGTGCCGCGTTGGAGTCTGAATCATGGCTGTCTGACGTGCCCGGTGCTTTTGGTGGACTGGCTGGTAGCCAGAGGTTTCCCCTGGATTCCCTCTGCTGGAGTGACCTGGTGTTAGAAGTACTATCACACCTTAATGATAACAGGTCTTTTTAAAATGCTGATACAGCCTCCTTACAAGGGTAGATGTTTGCAAAGACAGGAGCTGTGTGTTGGCTTCCTGAATTACTGATATGTCTGTCTCCCTTGCCTGAGATAACCCAGGTGACTGACTCTGCTAATCTTAACAGAGTTTTCTGTAAAGATTTATCTGACAGCTGCTGTACAGAAAAATTTCTTAGAGGCTGGAAATACTTTCCCTGACCTGACACCCGACAGTTCCCATGGTGCACACACATTGTATTCTGTCAGAAACCATTTTTTGTGGCATGGTATTTGGCCTTAACAGAAGCAACTGATCATGGTCACTTTCTCCTAATTGTTTGTGTTAGTGTAGTCTCTGTTCAGATTTGAGCAAATCTGACCATTGGGGAGTAAATTCCTTGTTGATATATTTGCTACCAACATGCTGTGCCAGACAGGTCTGGGTTTTTTTTTTTCTAAACTGACTCCTAGTCCTCACCAGAATTAGTTCAACAGATTTGTGTATCTCACCTAATTTAGAGTGTTTAGATGAGAGAAAGCTGTTTTCCAATCTACCTTTTCTAAACAAGTAATATATTCTTAAAATACCCAAGAGTGTCAAAAGAATTTCAGAAACTACATAATTGTGTTATGTAGTTTTATGTATATAAAAGCAAATTGAATTTTCTTTTCATTTGAAAAAAATACTATTTTAATTATATAGTTTGTTTGATTTGGAACTTAGCAAAAATTTGAATGTAGAGCTAAGTTAGTAATTTTTGTGATTTTCCCACCTAATTTAAAGTATTTTCCTAAGTCTTGCCAGTCTTTAAATCTTTTGACTTCTTGTTGTCTCTAACTTGTATTCTTTGGCAGATAATTGTTTATCATACTTGTAATCTGACCACATCCACAAGGGCAGAAAAACAGTTTTATATCCCTTTGCTTACATTCTGCCATACTCCAATTGCCGTTAAGTAGTAAAGGCCGGATCTGACCTCGGCAAAGGTTGGGAAAGTTTAGTTATCATTTGCTAGCAAACACAGCAGTGCGGGATTCCCGTGCTGCTGTCTCAGGACCTGGTCCAGCGTGAAGTTCAGCTGCAGGTTCAGTTCTGCCCCGGCACTGGGGCTCCACTGCAGCCGACAGCGGCTCGGCCCGCGCCGCCCGCTCCTTCTGGCTGTGGCAGAGCCCAACCCTTCCCTTCCTCCCGGCATGGCTGAAGATAGCTGACCCTGCTGCTATTTACAGGCAACCGCTCTGGGTGTGGAATGCAGGGACAAATAGGACACAATATTTGTTTGTGTATAGATGCAGATGAATGTAAACAAATGAGAGAGTAATAGAACAATCAATACCCTTCATTTCATTAAAGCATCCGATGATCAAGGACACTTCACTAACCAGACTTGATTGTTTGAAAGGAAAGGAAATTTTGATCCTAATGAGATTAAATTTAAGGTGGTCATTTGCTTCAAAGCAGAGATTAAAACCTGGGATTTTAGTAATAGACAGCAAATTTTCAGAACCTATTCTTCCTTCAGCTGAAGCTAGAGGCAAAATTTTTGAGGCCAATGAGGGCAAAAGAATGTGTACTCCAGTTAGTAGACATATATGACTGAAAAGTGGCTCATACTTCAGTTACAAACTGTTCACTGGAAGTTTCCGTGTGTTTGGTGTCTCTGGATGACAGGTGATCACAAGATACTCAGCTACATTCTACTTCCACTTCCCAAAAATACCACTATGTTTACTGTCCCAGGACCAAACCAAAACCATTGATTTTAATAGGCTGGGGATTTAAGTCCCCAGTTTCCTGGCAGTTTGTTTAAGAATAAATTTGATCATCTTTGACAGGGTGCTTAGGCCTTCTGTGACACTTGCATGGAACAGAGAAATTTCCTGTCATATGTGTGGCTTTGATGCTTTTCTGGAGTTGACTTACCCTTCAAGCTAGTGAAAGGAAGGAAAGTGCTGACAAAATTGGTGGAGCTAGGTAGAGGTATTGAGAGTTGCCTCATAAGGAAAAAAAAGGCTTAAAAGCAAAATATAAGCAGTTGTCCCCACTTTTCTTCTTCAGAACAGGGAAGGTAAAAATAGTGTATTTTATGGGCCCATGCCTCATAGAAGGGAAAGCTTACGTGACAACACTAACATGAAATGGAAATAATTAAAATATTTATAGGAGAATCTACTGTTCTGATGAGACTATACTAATGTGCCAAAAAATCCAACCCTGTTCTTCTCTCTTCCCACTTCAAAATTGCTTTATAAGTTGTAGAGAGTTATAATTTTTGACTTTTGATGCAAATTATTTTGGCTTGTTTCTGCATAGCTCTTTACTGGCATTGATTTTAAAAGACATAGGACTTTTAAAGTGACTGTTTTCTCTTAAGAATCTTTCTTTTGGATCTTTCTCATTCCCTGCTGATTCAATATTGTAGTTTCACAATGATAATAAAAGTTGGTAAACTTCTGAGACCCATTTTGCCTTCTGTTTAAGGACATTAAGTGGAAGGCTTTTGCTACCAGGTTGCAGGTCTGGCTGAATGAAGATTTCTCTGCAGTTTACTGACCTTCAGTCCTAAACTGTATACCTGCTTTTCATACATACTGCACTTCTCAGAGCTAGAAATAGCCGTGCTATCAAGAGATGTATATACAAGGTGATTCATGGTAAAGAGAGGACCTAACTGCCTAAGATTTGTGCAAGGTGCAAAATTTGAGGTGCAGAAAATTTGTAAGCAGTATAAGAGACACTGGCCTGAGTTTCCTTCTAAGACTGAGGAAGACATACTGCCAATGACAAAGGAAGTCATGGTCCTTTGTGTTATAAAATAGCCTGTGAGTAGAGAATTTTCCCGGGAAAGACCTTATGGCATGGAATGCTTACAGTGCTCAGGCGTGTGTCTTAACCAAAGCATGGCTGTAGGTTGTAGCTCTTCATGGAAGTTATCATGGTACAAAAATGGGTTTCAATTTATTTAGGACAGCAAATCAATAAAACTTTGTAAATTTAGATTGCGCTAAGTGGGAAGGATGAATTTTGAATTGTGTTAACTACTATTTCATGTAAAATTCAGAACAGCTGAATGGGAGTTACACTTAAGTACCTAAACCCCTAACCACAGAGTTTTCTATTCTTTTCTTAATGAAGGAATTATATTTATTTTTTTTTATGTTGATGTGATATGTCATCAGGACTGGGATTGCAAATCTGAGCCCCCCCTATGATGCTTGGGTTTTATATTTTTCAGATTCTCTGCTGCTTGGTGTGTAACTCTGAAACTTCATCTTAGGTGTTCGTAAGGTCTCTTCACAGGGTAGTTAGACAAAACAATCCTTTCCCAGCTGCAGAATCAAGGACAGCTGTTACCCAAAAAGCAAAAACAGTGGGGAAGGGAAGGGGGCAAGCCAGGGGGTTCAGACTTCATGGCCTGAGGCTGTGGTTGGACAATTGACCCAGTATGCAGATGAACCAAAACTTATAAAAGTGTAAAAACTCAGGACAAGGATCTATCTTGGATTCCACCTGGGTGTAGCCTGGCTGGGCTCTTGCACTGGCCAGGGAGTATCCTTTTGGGGCCTTTCAATAAATATCTATTTTATTCCTTTTGCTCTGTCTAGTCTCTGTTCCAGGTCAGCCTTTCTGGGCATCACCTGAGTCTGAATACTGTTGAGGGACATAAGGTGTAGAAAATCACGAGTCCCTTCAGTTGGAAAGGACTTTTTAAAGAGTGTGTAGTCCAGCCCCTGTACAATGGTTTTCATTAGTTTCACAAGAGAATAGAATTGATTCCCTGCAGACCAAATTCTTGACTCACAGCCCTAAATCTGCAGCAGTTTTTCCCACTGGAGTTTGCATGACTGATGGCAGCTGCAGATCTCTTCACGTTCTTTGTACTGCTTGGTCCGGCAGCGTAAAACTGAGTCTGTCTGTGGCTTTACTTACCTCGTTTGACAAACCAGAGCTTCAGCTGTGTCTGCTACCCTCCACCATGCTGGTCCTCCTCCAAATTTGCCTTCTACTTACAGCACAGTCCACTTCCTTTCCACCCTGCCTCTGTATCTCACCACGCCTCGATCCGTATCCCACCATTGTTTTTCTCAGATCAAAACTGTGCTCACAAATGCTTGCTGGTACATAAACATTGTATCTTTAAAAAGTATTTTCTATACTCCCTATCTGAGTGGAATAGGAGTGTATGAAGGGTGCAAATAATGTGGCATCACAGTTCCTGTGAAATGGAAATATGTGGACACCTAGCTCTGCAGCTTTCAGTGTCCCAGGGATGCAAACCTGCTTTTTGTCTGATGAATGAATGATGTGAGTTTGAAGCTGCCTATTTCTTTGCAATAGTAAAAGCAAAGTAGGAGGGAAAGTGTGATTCTATCAGCCAGCGTGCAATTTATATTCAGATGATTTAACTAGCAGCATACCTAATATGAACAATGACTAAAACTTTGATATTAACTGATTAAAATATTTGTAAAAATAATTCCCTTATTATTTGAGAATGATTTGGAATTATTATATAATACAGTTAGGAAGCATCACATACAACTTACTCAACCTATACTATATGAGGTTCATCATAAAAAGACGTCTGTGTTATGAGATATTAAAACAGATAGATAGCAGCAGTCCCAGTTTTCTTGCAATATGTATTTCTATAAAAAGTTTATAAACTAAATTAATTAAATTTTTGCACAAAGTTGATACAGCATATGAATTTATACAGCAAAAGCTTAATACTCATCTATAAACACGTAACAAAATTAAGAATAACAATTACTAGAAAAATACAAGGCGTCTTTGCCATTTATGTTTAGAGTAATATATAGCCAGTTATAAGTTATTAAAAAGTGCACAGCAAAAGCCCAATGAATATAACCCCTTCTGTGCCATTCCATAACTACAAGAAATTTTACAATCAATAGTGGGGGAGAGGAAAATAGGAAAACCCCAGATTGATAGGGAAGGTGCTGTTCTGTTTTCTACTATGCATTTTATTTGCAAACCCTCTTTATTTTCTAAAGAATATTTGGAGTATGTTATTCACACCAGGACTCTGGAATAACTTGGTGAATATCACATCATTTTAACTACATGTGTGTGCATATAAATATATCAACATTACTAGGAACGTAATCAAATGAAAGCCTTTTTCAAGAAAACTATTCTTTCATCTTCAGAAAACCTCACACATCTATAAAGATGTTTTTACTAACCTTATGAAGTTGTTATTCTGTGAACTACTAAATCTCACTTAATGTGTCTGCCTACTCTCTTCTTTTCTGACCATGTAATCTGATATAAATGCATTAGGTTTAAAGGTTTGAGATACCTCTGGACTTGAATTTGAATGCTTTCAGTTCCCACTGTGTGGTCTAATTTAATCTCTTGGCCCAAGATTCCTGTCTCTAACTGTCTGGCCAATAACAACTCTGTCAAATCAAGACAGTACAAGGCAGCAGACAGGAAATATCTGGTTGTCAGTTTTATCTGGAATATCACTATTAACTGCAGTGGTGAAGAAAGCAGTAGTAGTAGCTTATGTTAGGATCCAGATCCTCAAAGAACTACTGTGCCTTAAATACCTTTAAAATCGTGTGCCAAAAGAACCAACCAAATAGATCCACAGAAATCTGTGGGTAACAGTTAAATGACTTTTGATGTAAAGTTTGCCAACCAGATCCAACAAAACCCCAACTAGTAAAAATAGACTCTTTCAGCTACAGTCTGTCATATCTTTTCTTAAGCTGCCTGGCAATAATGGATGTTGCACAACAGAAGCACTAAAAGTACTTTGTGTTATCAGCAGAACTTTGAAAAAGTAAGAATTGTAACCTACAGAAAGCTTATGGAAGGTAGTGCCTTGTATTTAAAGTTATATTATTTTAACTCATAACAAGGTATCTAGCAAGTGCAGAAAAAATGTCAGAGCTGTATTATTTGCTCTGAGTATCTGCTATTCTTAAGTGCACGATATGCAAAGCTTTAAACTTCGGGATGCTATATGATTGTTGAAAATATTAACTGTTGGCCAAATTCTGCACTTCTGTACCAAATACAACTTCTAACAAGCTCACAAGAATCTTAGACTGATTACAGAAAGAAAAAGTAGCCCTTCTTTCTCTGCAATTTTATGATAGCATATATAAGAATGAAACATCTGTACTTTAGAGGGACCATTTCAATGTAATGATTTTTAGTTTCAAAACATAATAGTGAACAGCAGATTTTTTTATTGTTTAGAGTCCAAAAAATCTTTACAGATGCCTCTAATAATATCAGGAACCATCTGCTCCAATCCTGTGAACTCCCTGGTGAAGAAAGTATGAGATTCTCTTGGTTCAGAAGCCATGTCTTTCAGATCATCCAGAGGTGCCCAGGCAACACCAACAGAGAAGACCGTTATTCCTGCAAAAGGAAATAAAAAAGAGACCATTTTGCCTGTAGACACAAGACAGACAGCCATTTCTACATTAATGAATCACTGTGGATTTGAAAAGCATGTTTCAACGCCTGGAGTCTGTCAAAGATAATTAGATTTTGCCACTAAATACCAGGAATTAGATTTGTCTCAGGAAAAATCCTGAAGGAAATATGAGCTATCATAAGAGCTAATGTCTTGAGTTGTTCTTGTAGTGACACATAGGATTGTAGCAGTTACAATGTCAGTCTTGAAACACAAGTAACACGGTGTAGCATGATTTTGAAAGTAAGTTTCGTTCCTTTGTGTATACTTAGTGCCTTTATATACTTAAAGCATCATCAACCCAATGAGCTTTTTGGCCACAACTGCTTATTCCCTAATGAGGATTATGGAGCTACTTCCTAGATGATGATGGAGCTACTTGGCTCGTTATTCTTACTCTACTGTTTAGGGAAATGAGAGCTGCCATAAGTGAGTCTAGTCACACCTGACTGTAATACTGGTTGCTGGGGTTTTTTTCACTCTAATGGAAAACAGTTTCTAGGGGCTTACATTTTACTGAATTCAAAGCAAGTGTGATACTTTGCAAACTTTAAAATCATAACATTTGCGGTGCAGCAGAAATACGATGGATCAACTTCCACCGCTTTTCAAAATACGTTGCTTACCTGCTTTTTGTGCAGCCGCAGCGGGTCCTCTAACATCATCGTAAGACTGACCATCGGTCAGAACAACGAGGAAATTCTTGTTAGGTCCATCTTTCACTGGCCCAAACACGTTCCTGGTTGTGAAAGAAATGGCGTCGCCAGTAGCAGTGCCCCCGCTCATGTAGCGGATGTTCCGGATGGCCGAGAGGACCTTCTCCTTAGTGACGTGGTCTGTGAAGCTGAACTCGGTTCTCTGGTCGTAGGTGAACTGCACGGCTGCCACCTTGGAGCCGATGTCCGAGATCTCAAAAGCTTTTGCCACGTTGCTCACGAACTCAAGCACGAGGCGGAAGTTGCTCTCTCCGACGCTGCTGGAACCGTCTATCAGGAAACCGATGTTGACGGAGTTGTAGCAAGTCTTGCTACACAACATCTGCTCATGTGAGCACAGTTTCTGGACAAGAGGTTTTACGTATTTGGTAGTACCAAACCAGGTGGGCATTTGGTAAGAGAAGAAGCCATTGTTTCGACAGACAGCCTGTTGGAAAATGTACATGGAATGGGTGAATGCCAACAGAGCAGTTGAATGGATAATACTCAGACACCTGTGATTTTTCTTTCAAAAACAGGTTAGAAATGAAGCCTCAGTGGTGGGAGCTTAGAATGGGTTCTTGTGTGCTGTAAAGAGCTTGTCTTTAAATTGAAACATCTGCACTCAAAGTCAGTGAAAGCTGTAGTACAGCTTATTTTATTCAGTAATAAAGCCAACCCTGCCCACCAGGCTCTGAAAGTTTTCAAATATTTATTCACAAGAAGTGCAACAACTGAAAATTATAATTCTTTTGTGTACATGAACAAAACCATGATACTAAATAGCCAAAGGATTGAAATTTCTGTATCTTTGCTTATACACTGAAAATTAGCCTCTGTGTTTTTCCTTTGAATTTAGTAAAACCTATGGATTTTTAATCTATAATGTGTCACAAACACAGAGTTGGGTAGAAATGTAGCTCCAGGTCATTCAGAGTAAAATTTCTTTTCCCCTCACTTCCATCAGATGCATGTAAAGTACAAGGCAATGAGATAGGGGTTAAATTCAAAATCAGCCCTCCAACTAATCTGACTAAGGTTAAAATGCAGAAGGGGAGGACAGGCCTCAGCCACTTAAGTTCATGTCTTTCTGTGTCTCTACAGGGACAGACAGTGATAGTACAAGGTAAAGAGATCTCCTAAAAGAGGAGAGATCTAGATTAGATAGCGGGAGGAAATTCTTTACTGTGAGGATGTTGAGGCACTGGGACAGTTTACTCAGAGTAGTGGATGCCTCATCCCCAAAAGTGGTCAAGGGTCCAAGGCCGAGCCTGAGCCACCTGGTCTGTTGGGTGGTGTCCCTGTCCATGGCAAGGGGCTGAGAACTAGATGACCTTTAAGGTCCTTTCCAACCCAAACCACTCTGTGGTGCTTCTGTAAGAGCATAAGGGAAAACCTGCCTGCAGTACCTCTGGGATCAGCAGCTAGATATCCCTAAAAGAAGCAGAGCTTCATTCTGTTCATGCCATTTCTGCTGAAATTAGACATCTACCACCTCCCTGTGGAAAATGACCAGTTTTCTCACTGCAGAGTAAGTAAAGATCTACTGATCAGAAAGCTCATGTGAGGGTAGGTGATCGATGTTTGAATTCCTGCTCTTACTCAAAAGGAACAAGACCCAAAACTCTGCATACAAGATCAGTCTTGGACACAGACATGCTGGGATAGGTTTTTCCATATTTTCTGTCCTCTTAGTAGTGAAAGTAAGTAAATAATTATCCACAGAGCAGGTAAGAAATAAGCACCTCCCTCTCTGCCCTTTCAGGAGAGAGAATGTACCATATCAGCATTTCATTGCTTTGGCACACCCAGCCATTCCTGAGATAGGGGAATTTGCTGCACCGAGAGTCTTCATGCAATTACAAATTCCAGGAGCTGCAACTTGGCCAAGCTTCTGAACTGGGAGGACAATGGTACCTTTGTGTGGCCCCCTTTAGCAGGGAAAAATCTCCAGTATTCCTTTACCCTTTCTTCTGCTGGTCTTTTAAATCACTTATGAGCAGGGATAATTTAATCAGCTGGTTTTAAGGAATATTTTTTATGTCTATATATGAGTTATTACATAGACATATATTACTTCATTAGAATTTTACATAAGTAAAATACACTTATAAGTATCATTCTCCAGAATTATATTCATGACTGAAAACCAAATAATGACATGCTTTCTTACTTTGTCAACAAAACCAATGTCTTGTACCATTCCCAGCTCCTCCGTTGTGGGTTTTGCTACAGACACAATGAACACGTTGACTCCAAATTCTCTGGCCACTATGCCGGCTTCTTCTAGATCATCTGAGGGCCAGCCATCCAGAAACACTACAATGATCTTGGGAATTCCCTTCCGTGCTCCATTTTCCAAAGAGAAGAATTTCTGAGCTGTGTACTTCAAAGCTTTCCCTTGTTTTGAACAGAAAAAGAATATGAAGAAATAATGCATGCAGTGATGGTACATTCTGGGATTGGCTTCCCATCTGAAATTGTGCAGGATTTATGTTATAACTACAGGACTAAGCCAGTGTTGCCCCAGGAATTGCTGCCCCAGGAAATTTGATAATATTGAAGCTTGGGCAACCTCTAAGTTAAAATCACCCCAAATCAACACTCCTCCCCCCAAAAACAAACTCCACAGATAAAGCTGAGGTAGAATTCTCTGAGATTTTTTGTTCATGTGTCTACTTCTCTACTAGGAAGTAGGTATATTGGTACCTGCCAAAAGTATTGGAAGGAATAAAGTTCAGAAAGCTACCTAAATTTAGCTTGTGAAATGCAACATCATTAGACATTTCATTGTCTTAGTTTCAATGTCTGGCTGATTTTGTCTGTGATAATTAATTTTCTTCAGATTAGCTTGTAGGGACTGAGTTTTGGGTTTGTGTGGAAAACTGTCGATAATAGAGGGACACTTCTGTTATTGCTGAGCAGCTCTTGCACAGTGCAAAGGCCTTTTCTGCTTCTTGTGCCACAGTGAGAAGGCTGGGGGTGCACAGCCAGGGCAGCTGACCCCTATTGACCACAGAGATATTCCACACCATGTGGTGTCACGGTCAGCATACAAAGCTGTGGGAAGACGAATGAGGGTGAGGGGACATTTGGAGTGTTGGCATGAACTGTTACATGAGCTGGAACCCTGCTTTCCTGGGGATGGCTTAACACCTACTTACACATGGGACATAGTGAATGAATTCCTTGTTTTGCTGTGCTTGTGTGAGCGGCCCTAATAAATTGTCTTTCTCTCAATCTACAAATTTTCCCCTCATTTTCCTCTTTCCAATTCCTCCCCCATCCCACTAGGGAAAAGTGAGCCAGCAGCTGCATGGGGCTTGGTTGCTGGCCGGGGCCAAACCACAATGTCTTCTCACAACCACTTACTAGTTACTCCTAAGTCTAACTCTTTAATCAGCCACCCAACAAAAAAGAAACACTAAGCCTTTTATGAGTTTGTCTCAAGACATCATTCTGTTACTAGTGAAAAGTCAATTACTGTTGAAATGCAGGAAGCATTTATACAAGTATAAACACTTGTACTCTAATAAAATGTGTAATAAGCAAGCCTAACTTCTAGAAATTAAATGTGAGATGTGGCAATGTTCTAGTGGAAAATCACTGAACCTGATTAAGGTAAGTGTGGCATCTAAAACACTTTCTGACCTATGTGAATTATAAGAACTTCCACATTTACACATATATACACACACACATATATATAACACATAAAGAAGTAATTTCTGTTTTAAGGGGAATATGAACTCACCTGTATTGGAATTGCCTCCTCTGAACCCTAATTCCTTTATGGCAAACAAAACTTCTTTTGCAGCAGTAAAGTTTTTCAGATAGAATTCAATTTTTGGATGTTCACTGTGGAAAAATAAATTAGAGTAATAAGGTTCACTTTTCATTCTAGCATTAGCAAGCTACACCACACTTGGAATAATTTTGCTCTTGATAATATATATTCTTCTCTGGATTTTAATACTAAAATGTAAGTATGCTCTTTGCTTAGTAAGTCTCGCAATCCTTAGCAAGAGGAATTATCTGCCTGAATGGTAAATTAAGGACAGCCTGATTCTCATCAATCATATGAAAGCATTAGGTTGAAAATACATTAAAAAAACTAACATGCCAGATGTTAAACTAAATGTATCTGTGTAAATAAAGATTTGCAGGTTTTCTACTATTTGTATGACAAATACCTTCCTTATAAAAAATTCGTGCAAAATGCAGTTTGCGTTTTTTGATTTTAGAAGTTCAAGGTGTGCTAGCTACTGACTAAAAAATTAAAGACTAAGTATTCTGTGTCCAGATTTAATTTTTAATTTACAGCAGAAAGCAAAAACAAATGATCAGTTACAATTTGAAAAATATCAGCTGTAATATTTTATCAGTTAGTAAGAGCAGGTTTTTGTTTATGCATGTACATAACCATTAGGGACTATTCTCTTTCTAAAATTTTTAGAAACTGGCATCTCTCCTTTGCAGGGTGTTTCCTGCTGTTCTACTAAGATGAGATGCCAAGGTGCAGCAGAAGGGGCTGTGAAAAGTCCAGCTGCTCTCTAGTTAAATATCAGAGACAGAAGATGTTCAAATTTGTCATTTCCTCTCACATGCAGATCTTAGTACAGCATCTCAGAGCAAACAGTGCTACAGCTCAAGAGTTTATTTCCCTTGCTATTCATCAGCCATTACTGAGTGATATTGTTCAACAAAATGAGATGTGATATGTTAATTGATTTCTCTTAGCAATTTCTCCATTATATTTTGTGTAGACCTGTTCTTACCTGGCCTGTACAACTCCAACATGAGGCCCTTCTGTTCCAATTCCCAACATTACAGCTACTTTTCCAACAAAGTTTTTCTGCAAGTTAAACCTACGCTGGCCAATGTTGTAGCTTCCATCAATGAGAAATGCAATATCAGCTTTACAGTCTGTGAAAGTCCAAAACAATTAGACTTCTTAACAAGAAATAAATGTTAGGATTCTACTTTGCAAAAGTTAAATCTGTGTGTTCTTACCTTTGTTTCCAGCCTTTTTATCGAGCGTCTTCTTAGGTCTTTTACCTTCGGTGAAAAAAACAGCATAGATCATTTAAGGGCAAGCAGATGAATGGAGTGAAGTAAACCAGAAAAAGCTCAGACTCCAAAAAATTACAATGCAATCTATCTGCAATAGGAACTGTCAATCAGTTTCATAATTAAACTTATGCTACTACTGCTTTGCTCCTTGGAGAATATTCTTTTTCAAATGAAACAGCCTAACCTTCCTTTCTACACCTGTCTGACTGACTGCTGAGTTGTACAAAGCCGGGTGGATTTCTGTACCTCACCTCCCCAAGTGCTACTGTTTCTCAGTTAGCAACCCTGCTGTACAATGGAGTTTTACTGGTTTGGAAGCAAGCCAGACTTAAACTGTAAACCAGGTGGTCTATCCACAAACAACATCCAAGTCCAGTATTTATATAGCACTAACCTTCATAAAAAGGGTTTAATGCAGCATTTTCTGTGGTGAAATTCACATAACAACTAAATTTCTGCTATGCATGTCCTGACAGCACTAAGCTGTTCAGTGGTTCTGTAAGAAGGAATGCATTAACTGTCTTCTCCATTACTTAAAAAGAATGAACATTACATGAGCTCATGAACTCCTACCTTCCTTCGTTTTATTAGTATTGCATTTCAAAAATCATTCCAGTTTTTTTTTTTTTTAATTTGCGTGAACACTAGTGAGATCAGAATCAATCTCCAAGACTACGTATGATTCCTCTTTTTTTTCTGGTGAAAGATACTCTGCAAAACCAGATACTGCATCTGTTTTCTTATTTAAAAATAAATGAGTCTCACGAGACACGTTCTTTCAGCCAGGGGCTTGCACACTGCAGGGCATCGCATCCCAAGGGGCTTCCCCTGCTGTGGAGATGGCGTACCTGTAGAAGGACGTGCTGTTGACACGGATCGTCCAACTGCTTCAAGTGCTGCGTTCTTGGTCCCTGCTAAAATAAGAACACTTCTACTGGATTTCAGTGCATTTAGATGAAGTTACAAGTGCTTGAAGAGTTACTGTACTTGCAATAAGCTTTCTTTGTCATCTGCCGTTAGCTACTCTGGGAGTAGGATATGGAGCCTAGAAAAACCTTTGGTGTAATCCAGTTCTGCAGTCCTTGTTTTACAGGTAATTAATTTCTGCATTTGAAGCAACAGCAGATGATGAGTAATTACAGCATATATACCTGATGAGAGACTTTGAGCTGTAATAGCCATTATTTCTAGCAGATAAAAAGACGACTTGATCTGGAGAACTGGATTTCACCCTCACCCTCACCAAAAGCACCTGTAATTCCAAGTTCTTAGCTAGCAGCTTGCAAGGGGCACTATAAAAGAAGTACTAGTATCTTAGAGATAGTAGGCTAAATTTTAGCTGTGTAAACAGTAAGAACACATTACAGAGGTCTGCTTCACAAACTTTCTATACCGGCAAACACACACGCTTCAATATTTTTGAAACCACAACCACATATACAACCAATATGTTTCTTCATATGATTTTATGAGAGTGGTTTAGCCTCACCTGAGTGGCAAGGCATGACAACTGGTTTGCAATTAGGCAATTAATAATTAACAACTACCTCAACAATGGGGACTAAAACTTCTGGACAAAACCAGTACATTGCACTGTAGCTTAACAACCACATGACACGTGAGTTGACATTATTACTATTTTTGGAGGGTCAGTTTTCTCTTTGCATGGAACACTGCACAAGGTATTTGAAGGGCCTGACAAAGTGCTGTTGCCTGCACAAATGCAGGCAGAGAGAGAGAAGAAATAAAACTAAATGGCTGGAAGTGGCAGGAGGACCAGACTGCAATGGCAGTATCAAAGCACTGACTTTGATCAGCTCAAACTGTCATGGAACTGTCAACTGCCTGCTATCATGTCACTGTATTCTAAACAACTGATCCATTTTTATGTATCACCTTCTATTACAGACTAGCTACTCTAGCTGGAATAACTTTTCTTTAGGTAACTGAGGAAAAATTAAGTTAAAATAATGAATTAGAAGTGAAAATTTCTGTTGCCACGCATCAGATAACAATCACTTTCTTTATGCATACAGAATCACAGAGGAAGTATCCTACAGTTCTGCCAGAGCTTCAAATACAGTTTGCAAAACAGTAAGTGTGATCCACCTACCAGTCACTGAGAAAGATGAAGCCCATCTAGAGAGCACCTGAGACTGGATCCCATTGGCATTTACAGCAGGGTAGTTTTCCTGTCCTGGGAGAGTCCGTACCCTTACAGCTCCTCCTGTGTTGGTAATCACCCCACTAAGGTTCAAAAAGAGTTGGTATAAATCAGACATTTTAGTCACAAGAAAATGCAATACAGGTAATAAATATCATCATTAGAATTTTTGTCACCAGCCTTCTCAAAAAGATGCAATAGAGGCAGGCAGTTGTGTTCAGGCTAGAACAACCTGTAAGTTGCTGACAAGACTTTAGAAGAAACTATTCTACAGAGCATCACAAAGATTCATTAAAAAAAAAAAAAAAGTCAGGAAAGCCTAAAATTAACTTAGACTAATGCAGAACAGTGATGCTTCAGATCATATCAATTCCTAAGTGACAACAAGAAGCTACATGCTTTTTATCTGCTACTGAAAGAACAGTTATTATTTTTAGAGGCCAAAAGTCTAAGTTGAACTTCTCTAAGAGGGAGCAAAACTTGATGCCTTGCAGTACATTGGCAGGTACAATTCAGTGGGAGACAAGCAATCATTTCAAGACTATTTAGATGTACTTAATGTGTGCCTTTGTGTTTACTTTTTGCTTCTGTGTGGCTTCCTGCTTGAAAAGGCAACCTGGCCTAATCTAACATACTGTGAAA
The DNA here is from genome assembly GCA_013390105.1 of Tichodroma muraria. Taxonomy (NCBI): domain Eukaryota; kingdom Metazoa; phylum Chordata; class Aves; order Passeriformes; family Sittidae; genus Tichodroma; species Tichodroma muraria. The sequence continues at coordinate 21,148 of WAAG01019920.1, forward strand.
GCAGAATAATCAAGACCAGAGTTTAGAAAACTTTACATATGTTTCTGATCATATGAGATCTTGACATCTGTGGCAAAGGCAACTTCCACATAAAATTTTATGTGGATTGCTGTTAAAAGACATTCATTCTTCATGGATGTGACTTGCATTTCTGAATTGAACTGTGATTATATGTATTTAATTCTTGTAGCTTGGAACAGTTTCAAAATACACAGATATATTCTCATCTAGGCATACTTTATAGACAAAGGAGCTTTAGCAAGGTTACCATAAATGAATTCAAAATCAGATTATAAAGTTGGCAAATACAAACAGCACTTTATAGTTCTTCAAAAAAAACAGTGAAAGAAAAATCAGACAAGAGTCATTAACTGGTTAGTTTTAAATGACAGGAAAATCCAGTAAGTCAAAATTATCTTTGAGAAAAATGACACATAAACATACTTAGACTATTTCAGTCTACTTAGACTGTAAATTTCTTCTCCAGTACCTGGTTCTCTTAGGCATTCAAGCCTTCACTAGTGTCTTAGTCTTAATGGATAAGGAAATGTGTCAAACAGAAGGTGTTTAATTGGAAAAGTTTCTATTTTCAGTCTGTACTTGCAATTTTAGTGAAGATACTTCAGCTTACATCAGCAAACCTGATCCATGCCCACATTAGCTCCTAAGAAGAGCTCAGTATCTCCTCCCACTTTCTTGGTTGTGGACTCACAACTTTGAGTGCTGAACTGAACTCAATATTCAGATTGAAAGCTCAGGCTAAGAAGTATTCCTGGAAACGACGACTTAAGCTTATTATAGGCACACTGTGATCAATGTCACCTACATCATTCCATTTTGTCTATTGGTCTTTACATTTTAATTGCAACAATAATAATTAATTAGATTTCATTGAAAATCCGAGAAGAGAAATAATAATCTACCTAGCCTCCGGGGAATTTGAAGCTTTACAGTGAAGCTGGGAGTAGATTTATTTGCTCCTTATCTACTAGTTGAAAACATTTGTTTCTCTATTTGAACACAAGTCAAAGTTCGATACTGCCTTCTGAAGATACACAGTTTCCATACAACAGCTCTGCTATTTTTAATGCAGGTGGGGGCTGATATTAGATGTGAATGTAACATGACCTGTAGCCTTATGAAAGTTATTCCTTCTTTCTTGCCATTTTGTTCTGTAGGTGAGTTAACAATTTAAGGCCATCTTTTACAATCCAGTTTTACCTGGGATGTTTCTTCAGGTGCACCTACTCAGAGTGCATGTTTATATATGCTGACATGGAAAAAACCATATATATTGCCAGTCTATGTTTCTGAACTAGACTGGCAAATTCCTGTCTGCAATGATTTATGATTGACTTTTAAAGCAAGATTGATCCTGTGTGGGTCTGCAATGGGTTTTAAAGAGTGAAGAAATGCCAATGCATTCTTTAGAATGACTTAAGTTACTGCAATCTGCTTTGCTTTTCACTGCTGTGCTTTGCTCCTGTGTGACTGACTTGCATGCCATGGCTGTTTTGGTTAAACTGGAACTCAGCAGATTTTCCAGGAAGAGCTTTCACTTCCCTACTCACTATGTTATATGCTACTGCCAGTGCTGCTTAACAGCACTGTTAAACAGTGGAAAAGCTGTCAGTCCATTCTCTTGCCTAGCTTGTTAATAATGACCTGCAATTTATACCTATAATGGTATTTTTCACTCAGAAATGGACACAAATTAAACAGAAAAGCAGATACACAAGGCAGTAATCCGGTACCTCACTGCATAACAGCCCATGAAAGAAAGTGTACCAGCCAAGGGTAGCAGAAAAGTCTTAAAAACACAGGAATTTCAGCTAAAACATACTTTAAAATATGAACTGAATTGAGGTAAATCACCAGATTAAATGGAAGCTTTTTAAGATCCCCATGCACTTCCTCAGTGCGCAAGAACTGTTCATTTGCACTATTGGAGAAAGAGTTCAGGGTGTTGCTGAATTTTGAATGAATTTTTCAAGGAGTCTNGAGTTCAGGGTGTTGCTGAATTTTGAATGAATTTTTCAAGGAGTCTACACATCAAAACTGATGCCTAGATCACAAAGAGGGTCTTCTGGCCATGGGAGGTGAGCCTTATAGATGTAACTGCAGTCAGTTTATCCTCAGGGACTTCAGGCAAGACAGCTGAATTGCCTGAATTCCCATCTTTCCTTCCTACTCTCACAATTTGCAAACTCCTTCCAAATAATCAGCCCTTCTCCATCACCCCAAGAAGTATCCTCCTCGTCTCCA
>WAAG01019924.1:5968-30668 GCA_013390105.1 Tichodroma muraria
GCCGGCACGGGGGAGCCCCGGCGGGACGGCTGAGCCGCCACTGCCGCCATCTCTCCCCCTCCGTGCGCCCCGCGGGACGGGGAAGGAAGGGGTTTATGGAGCCCGGGGACTGCTACTTACTAAAGTAGAGGCGGTAATCGGGCGAGTTGGGCCGGCCCCGCTNGGCCGCCGCGCCGCGCCGGCCCTGCCCCGCCTGCTGCGGCCACGGCCGGGCCCAGGGCAGCGCCGTGGGAAAAAGAGACGCTCTGGGGCTGATCGGGCTCCAGGGAGGGCTCCACGGGTTGGAATTAATAGTAACGAAAGCCAACCCCTCCTTGAGGTGGCAGGTGACCCCAGCGGGAGGCAGGAGAGGTTGGGCAGGGTGGTAGCCCAGGCAGAGGTGCTCGCAGGCCACCGGCGCTGCCAGAAAGGAGGCTGCCAAGAGGATGGAGCCAGGCTCCTCTCCGTGATGCCAAGTACTAGGACTTGAGGGAGTGGGCAGAAACTAATACACAGAAGTTCCACCTGAACATGAGGAAGAACTTCTTTACTGTGCAGGTGGTCGAGCACTGGAGCACGTTTCCCAGAGAGGGTGTGGAGTCTCTGTAGAGGGAGATACTCAAGAACCATCTGGACACAATGCTGTGCCATGTGCTCTAGGCTGACCCTGCTTGAGCAGGGTGGTTGGACCAGATGAGCTGCTGTGTACCCTTCCTACTTGACCGATTGTGTGATTCTGTGAAGAGCGTGGATGCAAAATTAGGGATGATGGTACCAAGGGTTGCTATCCTTACCTGAGGCCCACAGCAGAATGAAGATCCTACCCTGCTGTTCCTTAGGTAGGGAAATGTTAGCTTCTTGGTGCACATTTTTATGTCACCCAAGCCACTCTGTGTCTGCTCCACTTATAGCTGGGCTATTTGTGTGGGTTCCCAGTCAGAGACAAAATTTTACTGAACCCTGCTGATATTTCAGTTAGGTTCTATATTCACCTTGTATTGGTTTTAAAGCGTAATAGTTCTACGTATGATCTGATTCCTTTGAATCCCCTTTTCACTGATCCTTGAGGATGATTTCAAATGAATTTCCTGTTGATAGGGATGGTAGTTCTTGAAATAGTGCTTCTTTTTTGTGGATCTTTCAAAAATTCCTGAAAAGGGGTAAATACTACTATTTGCATTTCACTGATGGAGAAACAGAATAACTTTTGTTGCGTCATTACTCTTAAATCTCAAGCCAATGATCTTGTGTATTCATCTTGAAAGGTGGTCTACATTAGCTTTGAATTTAACTCTGATTTGAATGACTCTGAAAGATTACCACAGGATAACTCCATGTTACCCTCATTATTTTATACATTATTTTGAATGTTATTGGGAATTTTTTATTTGCATAAGAAATGTTAAGTCAGTATCTTCCTTCAGATTTAAACAGCATATAACTACTTCTCATTGTTTGTTCCCTCTACTACTTTGGTAGATCAAGCTTCAAAAGAGTCAGGATTGTCTGCTCAGAGTGTGAAGCAAGGACACAGAATTATTTTACACTGGAGCAGGAGATTTTCCTGATGGCCTCACTACTGTTCCCCCATGTACTCTTCTGAAATGTGTCATCTGGTGCTCTGGATCTTTGAGGAGCTGTATTCTAGTGTGTGGATTTCCTATTACAAGAAGGCTCTTCTCAGAGGAAAAAAAAAGCTATGATCTCCTCTGATTTGTGCCACTGCTTGCTGTATTTGTGACGATAGACATCTCCAGGAGAACAGAGAGGCAATTTTGTAGGGCCATTGCCCACTTCTGCAGAAGTTACAAAGTAGTACTTCATATTTCACCAGAGGAGTTGGCATCTGAGTTCACCAAATGCAAGGGTTTCAGGGGTGATCCCTAAATTGATTGTCTAGGGGTGAAATTCTTCATAGAATCATAGACCTAGGGGGAGGGTCCTTAGAGATCTTGTAGTTCCCCCCTGCCGTGGACAGGGACACCTTTTACCAGACCAGGTTGCTCAGAGCTCCATCCAACCTGGCAATGAATGCTTCCAGGGATGGGGCATCCACAACCTGTCTGGGCAACCTGTTCCAGTGTCTCACTACCCTCACAGTAAAGAATTTCTTCATTATACCTAATCCTAGACATACTCTCTTTCAGTCTGAAGCCATTCCCCCTTGTCCCGTCACTACATACTCTTTTAAGAAGTCCCTCTCCATCTTTCTTCTAGCCTCCCGTCAGATTCCAGCAGGTCTCTGTAGTTATAATTTTTTTAGATTTGTCTAGAGGGCAAACAATCTGTTTTTCATATGGAGTAATTAAAAAAGAAAAAAACTATATAACTTTTTTTTCTATTGTAATAAAATCTATTATGTGCCTCCTTTGAGTTGGCCTGCTGCTGAAACAGGCAAGGTTAAAAGGAAACGCATGCCATAGGCCTGGCATTCCACCTCTGCTTAGTTCTGAGGAATCTGGATTTCATTTATAGGAGGTCAGTCTTTGAAAATCACTTGCTGAGAATACACACAGGATTTTTACACTTGCAAAGCTGACAGATGGGTGTAAGGTTACTCTAGTAGGAGTCCAATTCATATTTATTTCCCTTTACAAGCTGAAAGTGAAATACGCTGCAGTGGCCATGAGTTCCAGTAAGATGCAGAAAGTCTGAACGGAGAGTTCTCCATTGCTTTGTGTTATGAACATGGTCTTACCTAAATCTCTCTTATTTGTAATGGGAAATCAGCTGTGAAGCACTTAGAATTTATGCAATATAAACGAGTTTCTATGCAGGCGCTGTTTAGATGTGTAAATAAATGCCATCATGTTACCTAGCAAGGGTAGATGATGTAGCAGAAAACCACCCTGAAACCCTGCTAATGCTACCAGAGCAGAGAACATGATGGTTTAGTACTCAGGTATCCAAAATTATCCTAGTACTGCAGAAATATTAGTGGTTTAAATAGGTTTGATTGTATTTTTCAATACTGTGCATTTTATTGCACAGAACACGGCTGAAGTACACCCAGTACTCCTCAAGTCATATTTGGAAAAGACCAGCTCCCTGGTTAAAATAAATTCATTTACCATCCTTGAATCTTTGCAACAAATGTTTTGGTTCCAGTATTTACCTTGAGCAAATTCTCCGGAATTACCAAGCCTTTTATTGCCAAGGGATTTTTTCTCATTCATTTCCAAGCATTTTGCATCCAGCTCCTTCACATATCATTCCAATTGGGCCAGCAAAAGGCTTTTATAGGACTGATCCTATTCATCGACCTTGTAACAGCTCCCAGTGAAAAATAATGAAAATATTGCTATTTATTTCAGTGGAATTAGAGCCAGGTCCTTAAGACTTAAGTAGAACTTACATGGTGCTTGGGTTTTATGCTTGCCCTCTGCACCGGGGTGAATCTCATTCCAGCAAAATGCCACTGGAGTATAGCAAAAACTCAGCAGCAATATAACCATCTAAGCCTGAAGGACGTCCTTATTTTAAAAGTTTGTACTCTGCAGTGTACATTTACATTGATTTTAGATAAATTTTTATATACACGCATAAATATTTAAAAATTAATGTTTTGCCCATTAAAATGCTGTGCAAATTAAATGCAGAAAATATTATCTATATTATCATTTAAGGAAACCAATCCTCCTGAATGAAAATAATTTTCATCTTTTCACCTAATAAAGCTCTGAAGAATTTCATTAGTACAACTATGTGCTATTTCAGTGCGTTTGCTCTTGGCTGGTGATCACATCATTATCATTAAATTTTGCTGTAATAGAAGTTCTATCTCCATGGCTTATGAAACCGTTAATCTGAAGGAATCAATGTCTGCCAGCCTTCTGTTTTGCTGCTACCTGTGTGCAAAAGTCACAGCCAGGCTTCCTCCCTGCCCAGCCACCTCGATGGAACAGGTTGTTCCCTGGGCCTGCTAGCCAGTGCTCACTCATTCAGCCAACACCTTCTCCCCCACCTGCCAATGGATCAGCTGGAACCAGTGCTCCTTAGGGCAGATCAAGCCAGGCAAGGCTGGCTGAGGCAGTTTAGGGACTTTGGGCTAAGTTATTCAGGCTGCTTTTCAGCCAAAGCACATTAAGGGCCATGAGCAGCTCCTGCAGATCTTTGCACTGACAGTCCTCAGCAGGAGAAGGATGACAAATCATTGGAGTCAGTGACCTCTCTCATTGGCACAGCTGGGTTTGGCAGAGGATGTCTAGAGAAGATGTCTACAAGCAGCCAACTCACATATGGATTTCTATATTGCTCGCTGATGGATGCCTGATGGCAATGAAAGACTACACCATCTAACTGAAAGGAAACATTGTGCATTTCAGCAGCTGGAATGAGGTTTATCAGGTAACATTACTTTCTGTCTCAATGTGAATAAGAACAGAGGCTCCTATCCCAGAGACACTAAATACCTTGGGTCAGACTGTGAACCCTTGTTTTGTAGCAGTGAACTCACTTCAATAACCCAATTGCTTTAAAGAGACTGATCCTCTGTATTTATGCAGAATTTGGGTTTAGTCATAATACTCATTACTGTTAGGAAGATTTCAAGTATACACCCTGTTTTTCCCTGAATAAATTGTTTGTCTGAGCTGTTTTGTCTAAGCTGTTTGTTTTTTAACCATGCTTTTGTTAGTCTAACCCATAAAGTATGTTAGGATTTGGTTGCCAGACTTAACTTCTCTGGACCTCTGCCTAAAAAGTAACTTGCCTGTCAAGAAGCCAGGACACCACAACTGTGTCTAGTTTTGTCAGATATGTCCATTACTTCCCTGCTAGGTATCTGTACTTCATTAATTTTAAGCTCTATGAACCAAGGATTTTCAGCCTACCCTAACTCCCATTAAACTTGTTTGTGAGTATGAACTGAAGCTCAATTTTTTTTAAGACTCTTATCTTTGTTCCTCCAAGGCAACTGCCCAATCACAAAACAAAAATCACCAAATAGTATTCTCTCTGGTTCATTCTTTCATTCATTCTTTCACAAATGTGTACAAACAGAAACATAGAGAAAAAGAATAAAAGGCTCCAGTTCAGCTATAAAAATACTGTCAGGAAATATTACATTTTAGTGTGAAGCCGCAAATCTATAATGATCCAAAACAGAGACCTAGAAGGAAGATCTTTCCAGTTGCTCATGATAGTCCATTTTTAGGTTCCATTCCTCTCTTGATTTGTGAATTGCCGGACATAAGATTCTCAAAGAATTACACAGAAAATATTTCATCTTGGTAATTTCTATGCCCTCTTATTTTACATTTAAACACACCAATAATGAAGAATGATCTTCCTGTTCTTTTACCTATGCCTCACTCTCTTGCTTGTCTTTCCTCATTAGCTTTGATATCACAGTGCCATCTACTTGATCAACAGAGTCAGGTTATTTTCCTTAGAAAATTACACAGCTGTAACACTGAAGAAATCAAAGGGCTGCTCGGTTTCCTGGCAAGTTCTCTCTCCTTCTCACCTCCCAGCCCTTTCAAAGCAGCACTGCCCTTAGATGTCCCCCTTTGGGAGCTGGCCCAGCTCCAAGCCTATCAGACCTACACAAAGCCCTGGCTGGATAGTGACAGATCCACAGCACTGTGAGGACAATTCAAGCCCTGCCGACCCTTTTCTCAGCATCCCTTCTCCTCTCTGGCAGGTGTTTCAATTTGAGAGATGGGTCCCCCTCTGTCAGCAGAAAACACATCAGCCTTTTGTGTGTAAACTGAAGCAGAGGCTTTGTTTGGAGTAAGAAAGCATCACAGCAGTTGGAGGAGATGGATTGCATAGCTTGAAAGGTTGAGCCATCCCTTCTTAGAAATATCCACAGCCTAGCCTGAGCCCCAGCAGGCGTGTACTTTATTAATTTTTTCCTACAAATATTTAGACAAGAAACACTGTAGACAGGGCTATAAGAAATTATCACTGTGCACTTACTTCTAAAGACCTGTTTCTCTACAGGAATCACCAGTCTGGCAAGATCAACAGTAGGAGTGAAGGGGAGACTGCCACACTAAATAACTTTTCACCTACAAGACAGGCTTTTTTCTCTTTTTGTAGTATTGAAAGGTGTTTGAAGTTTTTTCCTATGTATATTTCAAAGTAATTTTGATTCATTCATTGTGAAAAATCAGCATGTAGACTCCAGTTTTACCTGTCCCTAAGCCTTATCTTTTTATTGCTTTTTTCCTCACCTGTCACGCTGTTCTTATCTAACGAGTACTGTTGCAAACAGGTAGAGTGTACATACCAGCCACTTTCCTGTGCTCAAAGTCCTCGATGGGCCTTACACAGGATTGTTCTTATCAAAGCCTCCGCATTTTGTCCCTCAGAAGACACCTTTGCTATGACTTGTGCATACAGGCTGAGTGGCATGTATAAGGCTTGCTTATATATGCACTGAGACATCTCTGTATGGAGATGGAGATCTACAGAGACATCTGCACTCTTTGCTGTCATGCTCCACCTGTGGGGAAGGTAGGACAGCTTTCTGCAGCAGTACCATAGTACCTTTCTGCTTCTCCACTGCCTGTCAAGTGTGATCTCTTTACATAGGTGAAACTGGCAAAGTCACCCTGCAGCTGCGCACTGAGACTTTCTTTTCCTTGGTGTGTGTGCTGGCCATTGCAGTGAGCTAACTTGGAAGTGCCAATTCCATGCCATTGCCACGGGACTCCAGCACTGGTCTGTGCATCTGCTCAAAGGGAACAGGCACGGTAGTCAACCCACACACACCAGTATTTTTTGTATAAATTCTGGGATCCTAAGTTATAAAGATATCTTCTGTAACATCTGTGAGGTATGACAAGAAAACAAATAGCTGTTTGCTTACCTAATGGCCATCAGTCTTTATGGCACTTTGGTTCATTAATTGCTTAGGACTGAGATAAAGGATGGCATTGACCATACAACAATCAGCTTTTATATGTGGCCAATACAGTTGCTGGGGAACACGATGCCAATATTTTCTATGTTGACACCAGCACCTGTTCTGTTTCTTAAGCAGAGTGGCTTCCATGCAAATAACTCCTGTGGGTGTTCACATTGGAACTGGATTCTGGTTTGGTCTGTAGCATAACAGAGTAGTGAAAGAGATTTCCATATTCATTATAAAAAGAGCATTTTGTCCACGTAGATACCAAATATTCTGCTTGTCTTATGGATTTGTGACTTTGGTACTGCTTTCCTATCAGTTGCTAGTGGGGCCAGAAGAGAGCAAAAATGATTTGAAATTGGGAGAGGGTTGCTCCTACTATTGTGAGTGGGGGTGGGTACTTCACACACAATTCTGACCTGTGCTTTCTGTGGCATTTTGTTATAGTCAAAGTGATCTGTAAAGATCAGCAAACAGTAGTAAGAGTTTATCGAAGTCTTGCTCAAATGCACATCTGGTTGTTTTTATGTAATCCCCTTGCTGATTGCACAGGCATAGCCCACTGGTGTAAATCCATGATGGGATTTAATGTGATGATGGATAAACTCGGTTGTGTCTCAAATCTCCCTCCCTCCAAAGGGAATAGGGAAGCCACCAGCCCTGAACATGTCCCACTCATTCGGAGTACCACAGAAGAGATGGTATTTTCAGCCTTTCCTGTGTTGGGTGGCACAGAGGAGATATTTTAAAGTTGCAGTAAGTTCTCATCTACTTTCTAGACTGTGGTGTAGGCCTGCTTTGGGCTCCTGGCTGCCTCTAAAATAATGCTGCTGGCTAAAGCCAGATAAACCATTCCAAGTACAACAGCAGCAGCAACTGTGGTTGGCTTTCCCCATAACAATTTTGTTGCTGAATAAACACGTACCTTTTCACCCCCTGTGACTGAGTTGAAAAGGAAGACAACTTTTGCATGTGGGTAGATTGCTGTCGTAATAAACACCTGAGCAAACTTTACTATATCCTATCTTGGCTGTAACTCTGCACATGTCAGAACTTATAATGCCAGGAATTCCATTAAGTTTGTCCTTCTACCTTCACCCAGCCAAAATACATTCCCCAGTTGTCCTCCAAACCATTTCAATTTAAATAAATATAATGAAATCTCATATAAAATGATGGGATGTCTTTTTTCTGAGAAGCATGACACTAAAATCCTTGTGGGGAGAGATAACTTCTCTGGGTTATTCTGGCTTAAGCAACCGTCAGCCCTACCCACAACTGCTCATGTGTGCCCTGCGTCATCCCCTGCTTCACGCTGCCACAACTGCTTCCGTAGCTGGTTGAGGAACTAATCAGGAGCACAGATCCAGATGGAAAATAGCCCAGGGAAAAGGGGCAAGGGAAGGAGTTCTCTGCCAGATCAGTTCCTCCATCTCATCTCAAATTCGTGTGTTTACACCCTGCAGCAATGATGGGAATAAATTCATCTGGGGAAGGGGGGCAGTCAGGATGGTGACTGTTTAAACCAGTTCTACCACCCTCGATGAATACCAAGCTATTGCTTCAAAAAAAAAGCTCCTCCCAAAGTCCCCAGTGTAAGGAAATTGATTTCCCTCAACCCCCACTTTAGTCTGTGTACTACTTGTTGCTGGAGCTTTGATGCTTGTCACAAGTGTGTCACCAGTCTGTCCCTGCCTACGCCTCTTCCTGCTGTCACCACTGCTCTGCCTTTCAAGGAACTTTTGTGGTCTGACTTGCAGAATAAAGAGTTTCTTGGGAAATATCAAAGAGGAGGCAGGACGTAACACGTGAATTGCCTATGTAATATGTGACTTCTCTGTATGAGCACAAAGTCTTCCCAGTATTCCCCTCACCACTTTATTCCTCTGCCAGACTGTGTTTGGGCTGGACACTTTGTGCAGCACTGGCACGGTGCTGCAATTTGACGTAGTTTATTGCTTAAGAGTTTCATAACCTCTTCTTTTCACTACTGGGTAGAAACGAAGGGCTTTGATGAGGAGATTGCATTACAGGACCAGTTTTCTAAAGAGAAACAAAACTTGGAACCGAGGTTACACTACTACGTCTCATCCCAGCTTGTTTTTTACTAGACAGTCCTTCAGGGACACTGAAGTGCAGAAGCCAAATGCTCTGCCAGCGCCTGTCAGAGGGATATTCGTTGTGTCCCCTGGCAGATGCTGTGGCAATGATTGTGCGTGAGACTGACACCGATTAGGCTGCACCACGGGGCTCCCACCAGGCATTTCCTACGGCAAAGGGCCGCAGGGTCGGGTATCACAGCAGCAGCAGTGATTGCTGCTGATGGCTGTTGGGGCTCTTCCCAGGATAAGTCCAATCCAAGCTTACATGCCAGCAACTCCTGCTGTTTTGACATGAGTTTGATTAGACCAGTGCTACAGAAGATCACTAGACAGCACATGTGTGCCAGAGGCCGTTGCTAACAGACAGGATAACAAGATCTCTTCCAGGGGCTAAGCCAGAGGTATTACGAGCAGGTGTTTTGGTGTCCACTCCCCTGGCTATCACAGCATGGTGGTTGGCTGTGGTATCCTTTACAGGTCCTTGGCAGGCGGGACAAGAGCCTGGCTTGAGACAAGCATCAGCTCCACGCTGCTTCATACCTCCTGGAGGGGCTTTCATGTCCCTAACTCAGCCCTTTCAGCCCTTTCTCAGCCCTTTTCTTCTCAGCCCTTTTCTTCGTTGTCCTGGGGGATTGGTCACATTTCAAACCTGTAGATCCGGAGTTTCCAGCCCAAAAGCTACACCTCACAATGGGGTCAGGAGACTGGCAGATGCACTTGATATGCAAGGAGCTGGGGTCCTGACCAGGCTGCCAGAGTGAGAGTTGGGTGGGTGGCTGGTCTCCCTTTCCCGTTTGCCTTTCCCTCTGCTTCCAGCTGCCCGGCAGTGCAGAGAGGGAAGGAGTCTGACGTGCCACGCTCGGGCATCTCCCTGCCAGAGCCGGGTGGAGGCAATTCCCTCTCCTCTGTGCCGTGCCGCAGGGAGAGAGCCCGGGAATGGCTGCGGTTTGGGGCTGGCTCCGAAAGCGGCCCCGCCAGGCGCGCTTACACACAGGGCAGGTGAATGCAAACGCTGCCCGGGGCGGCAGCTTCCCGGGGGTGGAGCTGCTCCGGCACAGGTGGCAGGGCTGAGCCCGGGGCCCTGCGGAGCCTGGCGAGCCCTGCTGCAAACCCAAGCCCAGAGCCACCAGCCTTCACCTGGGCAGGGAGGTCATCTCCCTGAAAATCAAGCTATTGCCCACCCTCCACCACCACTACCCCCAAGCAAGGCTGTCCTTGGCGAGCATGGACTGCCCGGGGAAGGAAGGCGCCGGGGGAAGGAAGAGGAATTTGACCTTGTTAAGGAACAAGCTGTACATGGGGCAGAGGAGGAGGACGGAGCCCGTGGTGGAGAGCACCACCTCCGCCGGGGACTTCGGCAACTTGAGGAGGAGTCAGTCCGACAGGACGGAGTACAGCCAGAAATTGCAAGGTACTGGGGAAGCTTGTTTGGTGCTCTGGGCCCAGGGATGCTCTGAGCTGGGGTGGTGTCTCTACGCCCTCCAGGCTGCAGCCTTCAGATAAGGAAGGGAATGGCAGGCTCTGCCCCCCCCACATCCACAGCTGCAATGAACAATGGCCCCTCTCCCTTGCCCCCCACCTCCAGACTGTGAGATATTTCCCCTAACTTTTCTAAATAGTGTTATGTAGACGGGACACAAAATATGATTGAAGGTTTTGGTGAGTTCCTGCAAAACTCTATACAACCAAAATCTTTCTCATTCACCAGAATGCATTTGCAATACAAACAGTAATGTGAAAATATGATGGCTTCATCCTATCTGTCTTTGGCTGTCGTATTAAGTGAGGTATGTGCCAAGTCATTAGAACCATCAAGGACTTTTTTTTCCCCTCAATTTAAAATATTGTGGTCGATAAACTGTTGCATAGATTGTTCAAGCCTGAGCTAAAGTATGTCCAAATACATGTTTGGATGGATATAGTGATCCAAATTATACCGTTCTGTGATTATGAAGAGAGATGCTTTTCAAATAACCAAATTGCATATGGACCACAAATTGTAGTAAAGTATGTCAGTACTGGGCTTGTCAATCAAAAATTAAATGTGATGCAACAAATTGGGGAAAAGCATGAAGAATGTGAATGGCAATTTCTGGGAGTGCTCTGGAACACCAGCTGATGAATTTCTGTGAGTTTCCAGGGTCTTGAACAACAGGGTTTGGGTACTATTACACTATAAGTGTGTTTTACTAATAGTACTGTAACTGCTTAGTGACAGTCATTCTTGCAACCATAATCCTTTATGAGGAAATAAAATAGAAAAATACTTTGGATTGCCGTATTGTGGTTTTGATGCACTTAATTAGGAAGTAGCATTGCTTCAGAGAGACAATAAAAGCAGAAAATAAAATAATAAGCCTGAAAATAACAGGTTTTCTATGGGGACTGCCTATGCTGAGAACAGAGGTTCCTCAATTGTGCTATTCCCTCCTCATGATAGCTAATCAATGAGAAGGTGAAAACTACGCAGTTAAGTCGGGCCCACTATTCAGGGATCTGGCAGGGGTGTTTCAGGGCACAAACATGGATCGCTGTGGCAAGCTCCTGGCATATGTCCCATCAAAACAGCAGATTTTAACTCGTGAATGGGGTTGGCCAGGTGAGGTCAAGGTTATCAGAGAAGTATCCAGGAAAAAGGTGTGAAATCTTCCTGTCCTGTGCCAGCCGTATTCAAACCATGAATGTCTCCTGTTTAAAATCTGAAGCAGAGGCGGTGAGGAAGCCCAAGAAGTCATGGCAAAGTGTGAGGTTATGTTTATGGCAGCAGTCCAAGGAAACAGTAAATCCAGCTTTACAGCTCCTGCCACATGCTGAGACTGCTACGGCCGCGTATTGCAAAGCACGGTCCGGTATCAGCTCACTCTGTTTGCGTTTGTTTGAGAAGAACAGTGATGGGTTAACGAGGTACCTGCAGGCTTTGCATTGGATTAGAAGTTGCCTGTCCTCAGTGAAAATACAAAGGCGGTAGAAATTCCTATAAAGTATATTTGCAGTCGTCATAGAAATGCAGTTGTGTGCCAAGGCCTGACCTGGATCAAATTTTTCTGAGGTAGATGTGCCCGAATCTGATAACGATCACGGATCCCGGACGTAATGTTGGCTACCTGCCAACACTGACAATGTGCTGTGGTTACGCACCTTTGTGTTCTGCATTTTTTTCGTAGTGCTTGGATGCAAAGCAGCTTTCCATTCTTGTTAGGAAAACCCAGCAGCTCTGTTGGTGACAGTAGTCTGTTGTGTGTCGCCTGGTCTGGACTTTCTGATCACCCTAGAGTGGTAAACGCTTTGCAAAAAGATACAAATGGTAATTTGCACTTGCTTCCATTAGGAATTGTGGGAAAAGCTCCGTGTTTAGCTGCCTCTCTCTTCTATAGTCTCCTGTTAATATGTTCTCTAACACATAATCTGGCAACAGCAGCAAGCCCTGAAGAAGGAAATCTCTGTGAGCGGGGCGGGTTTCCACAGCCAAAAGGGGCTGCAGGACCCCGATCTGTGCTAGTGGCAGGCAGACTTGCAGAGCACAGGGACCAAGGTGTCTTTACACACCCCGGCGTCTACATCAGCGTTGCAGGACATTTGTGCAAGGTGAAGCATGAGTGAGGCACCTCTCAAGGGCCCTTCCAGCCCCCCGCATACTCTAAAGGTTTCCCTGAGTAGGAACCGGGCTGTTGCTCTCCGCAGCCATTTCCAGCAGCTCTGAAGTATAATCTCAAAATGCAGCTCAGTGTAGTGGAAATAGAGGTCCCCAAATAAAAGCCTGTGAAGAAAACAAAACAAAAATCCCAAGAGAGCAAGCAGCCAAGCATAAAAACTCCTAAGAATTCAATTTCTGCACTTGGATTTCTTTTAAGTTCTGTTTTATACAGTAAACCAATGTCTTCTATGAAGAGTGAGAAAGAGCCTTTCTCAAGATCTCCAGGGTAATCGAGGTGGTTTGTTCTGTCAGTCTACAGACAGCGGTGCACAATAGCATTGCCAAAGGTGAAAACTTCTGGAAGTGTTTTTCACTTTAAAATTAAGGATTCGTTAAGACACAAGAAAGCGTTTTCATGGTTAATGGCTATAGTAGATGCATCTATTCAATAGCTTATCTGGTGTGAATGGCCATGCGACACTCCCTGACTTTACTCTTTTTAAAAAGGAAATAAGATGCAAAGTAACTATTATATTCTCAAGAAGCTTGGCAAGCATTGTGCCTGTACTTCAGCTCATCCTGTGAGATAACCAAATGCCTGCCAGCCCCATTTTAGATGGGGGGAAAATAACGTGATTGCCATCAAACGCCAGATTCATGATAAAACCATGCATTTAGAACTCAAATTGTACTTGAATACTTGGAAGAGTCCAGGAATACCTTGACCAGGCCATATATATTTCTTCCATCAGCTGGACATAACTTTTCTGAAGAGGGAAGAGAGGGGTTGAGGAAGACGTATTCACTAGAATCTGTGGTGGAGATGCAAAAATTTTCTATCAAGGATCATTATAAGAACTAAGGCAGAGCTCCTGCATTTCTATGCATTGCTCTGCTCTACATTCACAAGAAAATTCTGCAAGCATGTTCTTTCAAGAGGAATGAAGAAGTTGCAAAACAAAAAGTGATATTTAACATCTCTATTTTCAAATGTATTTTCTGTAGTTGTTTAGCTGGTAAGAGTTATCTTTTCTACAGTGAAAATCCATCACTAGCAGCTTTAGAAGTAACTATATTAATATTTATGTATT
The DNA here is from genome assembly GCA_013390105.1 of Tichodroma muraria. Lineage (NCBI taxonomy): Eukaryota > Metazoa > Chordata > Aves > Passeriformes > Sittidae > Tichodroma > Tichodroma muraria. Next base: position 19,634 of record WAAG01019924.1, read on the forward strand.
TTATGAATGTTGGGATCAGTCTTTGAATTGACCCAAAGCTTCCAATCTGTGAGTACCTGTGTATTTCAATAGGAGAGGTTTGCTCGATGCAGTTCTTGGCGCATAAATGTTTGCAAGATCAGGGCAGATTAACATACAGTGTGTCATGGGGATAGAAAAAGGGCACACCGTGAAAAGGCATTTAAAGCATAGTTCACTGTCTGTTAGGTTTTGGGCAGATTGCTGGTTTTTGTTAATAATTGTATGCCAAACTTGTGCTTGCTGTGAAAAACGTGCTATAGAAAGTGGTGGGTTTCCTGAAATGTGATTCTGATTCCACGGAATCAGAGATCACATTTGCAGTGCTCAGCGAGACAATTCGTGCCTCAAGAAAGCACCTTGTCTTACAAATAATTACATATTAACTCCCTTACGACTTTGGCTGTGAATGGGTCAACTGCCCTGGTAAATTATTTGCACGCGCTTCAATTTAAAATGCATCAGGTACATACCTGTATTAGACAGTGGTTCAAATCACACAGCTACCGCAATACACTGCCTCAGAGCTCATGTCTGAACCCTGAATGCCGTGCGTTTTCTCTGTCTAGTGTAGTTATGAGAAATAAGTAACACCAGTAGCGATGCAGAAATCAGCAAAATTATACAAATTCTTGGAAAGCTACTATCCCTTGGTGTACAAAAGCCCAGTCAGAGGCAGCTCATCCACCTTAGCTCCGTCTCAAGCAGGGTATCTTTCTCCATCCCATCCTCCTCCCTGCTTGCAGAGCACACCGCTCCTTCCTGCATGGGTTGTCCCTGCTCTCAGCTTCTTGCACCTCCCACCAGGTGTAAAGATCCTCTGTGCCACTCCCCAGTTCCTTATTTGCTTTGTGCTGTACTGACTAACTTTCTACAATGAAGATAATATCCCATTTCATTGCAGAATGTATTGATCCGTGGATCGGCTGGTTTGCTAAAGTACAGTAAGGAATTTCAGATTATTTCCTGAAGTGCAGGAGATGGCTTGATGAAAATTCTCCCCCCTGTGCCCTGTGATGAGAAGTCATGATCTAACAAACACTTCTATTTTCTCCTATGCAAATTTCGGCTAGGGGGATCTAATTCTGTTAACTTGTGCTGTAATAAAGCTGGAGTTATTCCTTGAATTTATTGCAATGTCTGTCAGGCTGGGAAGCAAGCTCATCTTTTCAGAGCAGAATCCATTTTGTACCGCAGTGTTTGTACAGCACTTAGCACAACCAAGCCCCGCCGTGGGGCTGAGGACTCTTAGGAGCTACCACAGCAGAACTGGGAACTGCAGCTGAAGGGAAAACGGGGACACAAGGAAGGTTATGGATCCTCCTCTGAGCACATTAGCAAACATTTTATTAATTGGGATACTTTGCATTGTGGGCCACACAGCCCACAGTTCATACAGCTAATCCATGCCAAATCTTGAGGTGCTTGTGTCCCGAAGGAAGCGGTTCAGGTACAGCCCTTCCTCAGTTCCTGCCTTATTAACATATCAGCTCAGTGCCACAGGGGTGGTGTATTTATAGCGGTATGTGACACCCTGGAAAGGTTTATTTGTAAGTATTGGTGCTAACAATAAGGGCATTCTTCTGTCACCTGATGATAAGCTTTCTTCCCTTCCACGGCGGTCACATGGGAGCTCTCTGTACTCCTGTCAGCACACACATAATTAGAGCGGTCTGCTGTCAAGGAATTGGAGAAAGAACCTGCGCGTTGAATGTAAATATTCTCTGTACCTTATGGAACAGAAAAATGATCAAAGATCCAATGACCTAATTGCACGGAAGTCTCTGAAGCAGATTTTATAAGCAAACCTGTTGCCCAGGAATACGGGTGCAAGGTCATTCTGGTCCTGCAGTGTTTTTTCCTCCTGGGTTCAGAAAAGGGGCTTTTTGCATGTGTCGCTCACAGCCTGTGCATGGCAAACCAGCTCCTGAACAATGCTGCTGTTGTGAGCCTCTCAGTAAAAGAAAAAAAAAAATGTTTTCCTCAAGCCCCTCCCAGTACCTTTCTATTTCAATGCCCAACTTGGTCTTCAGTGGTCTAATTTGCACCATGTTTGCACCATATTTTTGCACTCTGGTGGGAACTGTAAGGACACCCCATGTGGTCCCTCACAAAGGGAGGGGTATCTGGAGTAAAACTCTTTTGTGTTGTCTCATGTGTTATCTCATGTGATGCTCTTCGTCTGCACATAGTGTCACACTCCATCCTTCCCCACTGCTCATCCTATTTCAGGCTCCCTCACTTCCACGGATCCCAGTGTCTCTGTGGCCTGCAGCCTTCCCAGCATCTGCAGTGGATGCAGAGATGTAGAGAACAGAGCCAGAGCGACAGCGTGAGGAGGGAGAGAAAAGCTGCCACAGCAGAAGTCTCTGGACTTGGCTGCCTGCATTTGTTTCCCAAATCCAGCTGATAAAAGTCGGTGTACACTCCCATGTGTAATAGCTAGGTTATCTGAGGGTACAGGCTATCTGAGGACTAGCTTTCACAGAGCAATAATTTATCCAGGGTGATACGAGACTCATGTTTCACATGTGAAAACACAGTAATTCTGTAATTTGTTTGTTCCTTGATAACTTATGCCTTCACCAGTCCCTTGTGCCAGGCAAAATCCTTGTATCTGCACAGTGAGAGTGCAGAACTCACATTCCTTTGGCATCTTTCAAATGCTGCCTAGGTAACAAAAAGGTGCGTAACTCACTTCACATACCAGCATCACTGTACTTGTTCCTATATTCTGTGCTAGTACCTTTGGTTCCACATGGGAAGCACTGGATGGGGAGAAATCTGGGTCCCCACACCAAGAGCAAATATAATATCCGATCAAAGCATCTTACCTGGGAGGAAGGATGGATAGAACAGACCTCTTGGAACTGCTCACTCTCTAGACATGAAAACCATGGAGATTTATGCACCGAGATCTTGCAGGCTTGCTATGGCTGCTCCTCCTGTCGCTTGCTGCGGGTCCCTGTAGTGGACGAGTTAAATGTAAGGAATGTTTCTCCATTACCTTTTTGAAGATTAAGGTTTGAAAATTAAAGTATTAAGTTACCTATAACAAAAACTTCAGAAACTGCTTTATTTTAGAAAATGAGGCATCCTGTTGAAAGTTATTAATAGAGCTTTTAGTTGATACACTAAGCAAACAGTTGACGTTTGATACACAGAGGAATGAGCAGCAGACTTTTGATACAACAGAGGAATGAGCAGCAAACTTCTGATACATTAAGCGAGCAAGCAGCAAACTTTTTGATACACCAGGGAGCCAGCCAATGAACTTTATGAAGTGGATGTGACGATTGCCACTCTCAAAACCTTCTAAAAGCAAATGCTTGAGCTGTCACGGGGGCTAGGCTGAAAAAATCTATACGGCGCTGGAATCTTTGCTGTCTGTGCTGTCCTTCGCTGTCCTGGCTGCTCCAATGAGGCTGCCCATGCTCCCTGTCCCACTCTGGTCCTGCTGTTGTGGCCCTGCTCCCTCGCTGGGTCACTGGACTGCTCTCGGAGAGACTTCACCGGAGAAAGACCCATTGCACCCGCGCGGATCTCCCCCATCGCACTCTATAAGCCAGCGCTGGACCCATGGTGGTGGTAACCCCTTTCCTGTGCTTCTTGTAATTATTCTGGCATTTCCCTACTTTTCTGATTTTCTCTCTTTCTTTCCTCTTTTATGAAAAATAAAGTCGCATTATCGCTTTGGATCCCAACATTTAACCTCGTTTGTGTTTTAATCTCACTTTCAGGTATGTTTAGAACCTGGTTCCTTTCTGCAGCTGTGGATTGAGGCAAACCTGCCTCTCCTCCCTTTAGAGCGGACTGGAACAGTCCCCCAGTACCTCCCCTGGGCCTAGAAGAGAGCTGCTGCATTTGCACATTGCAAGCTCTGTTCCTCTATGCTCTCACCACATTGTGGGATGTCTCCATCTGGGGGACATCTTTAGACTTCACACTTGCAAGAAACTTTTTGTAAGACATGTGGCTTCTTTGTCCTTCTCATCACGTAATGAACCTCTTGATTCACGCAACTAGAGCCATGTACTTCAATATACGGTTGAAAAACCCAAGTCATCTCCAAAGGAATGTCCTCCAGAAAGGCAACTCCTGCAGATAGCTGACATCACGAAAGCCTTAATTACAAACACTGCCTTCTACTTTTTATTCTTATGTCCAGTAGAAGTACCAGTTAGTTTTTTGTAAACTGGGCTTAAGACGTAATGGCTTAATAATCTATTCAACTGACTATTTTTTCATTTTTCTATACCTGGTCTGTCTGAGGACGAATGAGTCAAATTCTTACTGTAGCAGTTAATCCTCAGCGATGTCTTTTCCTGCTAATCCTCTCTTCAGCTGTTCCAGGGCTGGTACACATTACCAGGTAGAAATGAATCTGATTACATTCCAGATATGCACTCACTGTGCATTCATTAAACTTGCACTTATTCCACAAGGATTTCAGCAAACTGCTAATGTCCTCAAACTGGTCAAAAGCAATCAGCTGAACATGAAATCATGTTTTGGCTGTAATCATCACTTCAAGATCTTGCTGTTGTATTCTATGGAGACAGATGCCTGAAATGTAAAAGTGAACGTATTGAGTGAAAATGGAAAATTATATTACATTTAACAAAAGGAGACATTTATTTAAAAACATGTTTTCTATAAGGAAACAACATCTAACTGATATTTCTCGTGATTACTTCTTCCTGTTCAGAATAGTTTTTCTTTCCTGGCATTATTATCTATCGTGTAATAATGATAATAGATGAGCCCTGACATAATTGAAGAATCAAATTTGATCAGGGCTATCTAATGACACACACTGAAAGAACAGCCTCTCGAGGGATTGTGACTTCCAGCCTGAAGTGAAATACAGTGGCTTTATTTTGCTCATATAATGGCCTCCCCAGCCACCAATATAAAAGACTAGAAAGTTCTTTTGTACAGCATCTTGTGTTTACCTTAAAATTCCACCTGATATCATAACATTTGCATCTGAGGCAAAACTACACTTCTGAGATCTTCCTCTCTGTGCTTTCTCATGAGTTGCCCTGAACTCTTCATACACAGTTACGTGCATGCAAACGTTTTTACACCCAGCCTCAAGAAAAATCCTGATATTGGTGCAAAACTGGAATAGAAATGGATTGTTCATGTGGTTCTTTGTGAATTTATAAATGTAGTTACTGTAAATACTGTAAGTTCTTAGAAGAAAAGGTACCTGCTCATTTAGCATGTCTGCAGCAGGCAAGGTGGTCCCGTTCTGCAACCCTAGCAGGAAATTTCTCCGAGAGAGCTGTGAAGTGATACTGGTACCAGTTTTGCTCTCCTCCTCACTAAAGGGCAGAGTCTGTAATATCCATCACACAGCATCTTTGGTGGGGGAACTTTGCAGCAGTGCAAGTTCTTGTGTAGTTAATGCACTCACACCAGCACAAACTCACCAGGGCAAGGTTAAGTCTAAAATTCTTTTAAAAGCCAAGGCCTTGCAGAGGGGAGACATCCTCTTCATGTTTCCATTTTACTGTCTCTGTACAAACTTGAGGACAAAATGTTCATGCCTGTGTTACACACAAACTTCAAGGCTAAAAACTCCAAGCTGAAAAGTGTATCTAAATACAAAAAAGTTTGAGAAAAAAGCTTCCCTACTCCTCTGCCTTCCATCCCCCCCATCCAGGTCTGTTTAAGTTCTTGGTGCTCACTGTTTAAAACTAGTGGTGTAGAGACAGAGTTCCCAAAGCAGGTATTTAAAACTGCATGTGGTCACATCAGTCTCACCTGAAAACCTCGTGGGAGAGTCATTAATAAAAAACCTGTCCTTTCTGAATATCAGTGGTCAGCATAATCGTACAAGGGGTGGGCGAAGATGATACATCGGATTTATTGTATTTTACACCTCTTTTAGGAAGATGGCTGAAAGCCCTCTGTCCTGAATGCTGCTTGGCTCCCACAGGTCCAGCTGTGGGTTATCTACAGCCTTGGCTGGTACTGTGTGGGCGAGCTGTGCTGTTCAATGCTCACGGGAGTGCTCCTGACCTTACCCTTAACAATCAATTTAAATAACTGCAAAAAAACCAGTGAGCAAAGCGCCTGATGCTGCTTGTTATCACTTCCTTCAGCACAGCCCCTACAAGAAGCTGACATGAAGGTGTAGCAGTCTGTCAGCAGAGGTTTCCATCCTTTGCTGTGGAGCAATAAAAGCCGGTGCTCTCAAAGCTCAGCCTGAGTGATGCAGACTTGAGCACGCTAATGAGATGTCCGTCTTTGTTGGTACTCTGCACCATCTTGTGGCTAGCAGGAAAACACCAGAATAGCCTCTGAAATCTTTAAGTTGTTGGGTTTTTTTTGTTGTTTGTTTTTTTTTTTTGGTGGGGGGTGTTGTGTGTGTGTTTCTTAATGAAAAATATAAATTTTCAGTGTACACAGATAAAATTCAGTGCCCTTTTTACAGCTGACATGGATCTCTGCAGGCTGGCTTACAGACCAGTAAGTGGGAAGACCATCATTACAGATAAGTTGGTTGTGTGCAGGTCCTGTAATGTACATAAATTACCCATCTGCAGAAGAGTCACGTGATTTTCATGTATTTGAGAGAAATCAGATATCCTAAGTGTTAAGTACTGAGAAAGAGTGAAGAATATCCTAATCCCAAATGATTGTCTGTTGTTCCAAGAAACAGTTGTTATTAATCATTAAAGGTTTTCCCATATTCTCCTTGAATTCCTTTGTCTCTTTCAAAAAAATATTTTTAAACAGAGCTGGAGGATTCATCATCATTGTTAGTAACATTGTCTTCACTTGAAAGTTTGTCATCCAGTACTTACAGTCCTCAATTTCCCATGAATAGACTCAACGCTACATTGTACAGAACAAAGGTTATTATTGTGAAGCTTTTTTATGGTAAACAGCCTTTTTCTTTCACAGCAGCACATTTTTTTCCATCCTCCAAATCATAATAGATGTCAGACCATGACTGTGTTTTCAAAGGAGTAGAAGGGCACCAGCTATCCTTGAATTTCAGTGTGACAAGAGTCAGACTCTCCTGTGCTCCATAGAAAATTTCTGCTCGATACATAACTTCTAAGCCAAGGGAGCCGGTGATGGGTTATCCCCTTAATGCCAAATGGATGAGTTGCTTTGGCATACCCATATTCACTTTTAGAAGAAGATGGGATGACACTCAGCCTGATTTGGGTTTGCTATTTCTTACGCTTCTTTCCTGCTTGTCATTTGTCCACCACCCACGGTCATGCAGGGCAAGCTGTATGAGTATGAGAAATTATGACACTCCTCACAAACCTCTTCCTTTTTTAAACAGAAAAAATGGCTCCACAGGTGGTGTCCTCAACCCCTGCCACCCTGCCTCAGGAGGATGAAGAAGAAGTCAGCAGGCGCATGATGGCCAGGAGGGTGAGAATCATCGCAGAACTCATGCAGACGGAGAGAGACTATATCAGTGACCTGGATCTCTGCATCAAGGAGGTGATTCAGCCCCTGAGAAACAAGCAGGTGAGTGCTGGGGATGGAGGATGAGGCGGTGATGCCAAGGTCTCAACTCAGCTGTGTCCTGCTCGCGGACAATCTCGGTGCGAGCACTGTGTCAGCACAAGAGAGACGTGGTGCTGGGAGCGGGTCTGGAGCCAGCGCTCCGGGACATGATGTGTCAGGGCTCTGGTGAGGAGAGTGGAAGGTCAGATATGCTCCTGACAACTTGTGCTGCACTTGCATAAAGCCTGCATTGAGGTACTTGTCCAGAGGTCAGCTTGGATATTACATCCCTGCCTACGGGCTGCTGTAGCAGCTTCCAGCTCTCCCCTCTGTTCTGTAGTTATAACCCTTGTTACGTCCTATGGCAGATGTTTACTGGTACCTCCAAAATGAAGTTTTTTTCTACAATAGAGACTGGAATGGCATAAACCTCTGCATCAAGGTTAAATTCAATTGTTAAGATAACTTTGTCTGTCCTTTCAGACAGCTGTGGTGGATAAATACCATGCTTGACAGGCCAGTGAGGACTTGGGAAATTTGTATTCTGCACAAAAGAAGTACATTTAAGAAAGAAGGCTCATAAACTACCTTTGTGGGAAAGATCTTATTAGGCCAATGATACCTATTTTCTTTTTCAGCTGAGACTTCAAAGAGCACCTTTTCCTCAACAGTATTTCAATTTGCAGAAAAATGGTACCAGGAATTGAGGAGATTGTCCAGAGAAAGATTTGTGTTTGTGAGGCCTGAAACATCATTCACGGAGGCTGCACAAATGACATCTGGTGCAAAAATAGAATAAAAATAATTTAAAACAGACCTTAACCCATGTATTCTTTATGTAGGGTTTTGTATTAAACTGCTGACAAAATACAGGTGCAGAGGCCAAAGTGTCTAAAGGTGACATTGGCAGTGCCTCTTAACCTGTGCTGTTAAAAATCCTGCAGGACCTTTTTGCTTCCCTAAAACTCTGTCAGAATTTGTTCCAACCCATTTTCAGAAGAGCTGGCATCGGCTGGCATAACTTTGTGGCGTTCTTGACTTCTTCTTCCTCCCTCACTTGTTCATCCACTTAGATGTAGTCTCCACTTGACTTCCTCCCTAGCCTGGCCAGCACTGAGCAAGAGTATTCCCTGGTTGAACTTGCTGAGATTTTTTGACAAATGTGCCATATTCAGTCACTCTTTTTTACCCAACTGAGAACATTCTTTTTGATTCTGTCCTTTGTCACTGTGTTAATGTGTGGAAGTGTCCATGCACAACATAGTTCCAAATACTATGTAGATATGCCAGGAAGGAGGTCAGAAGTACCATGCTAGATGTACACAGGAAAAGTAATTTAGAGATTATAACTGTCTTAATTTAATAACCTCTGCATTTTTGAAAGGCTTTCAGGAATGTTACATTATTTTAGTGCTAGCTCTCCAGTAAACTACCATACTGAAAGTTTGTAATGTGTTTAGAAAATTGGTCTAGCAGTGAATCTGTTTCATATTTCCAAATGGATAAAATACGTTTTAGCCCCTATAATGCTTATAAAGAAATTAACTGCATCAGTACTGAAAGCATATTTCTGATTTTGTTACAATAGCATGCAATTTGATCCTTCTCCATCTGGTAAGCTGCTATGTAAATCAGCAATTCTCTTCTAAATGGAGAGGTAGGTTCAGAGAGTATCAATGTGGGTGATGAAATTGGTATTGTTTTTGTTCTCAGTATGAGCACATTACCACTGATTATCTCCAATGGTCCCCCAAATAGTAACTGTTGCCCTGCTATGCAATGATAACTATGTGTCCTGGAAATCTTTTACTTCCTCTGAAATGAGTAGGGACACAGAACCGAATTTTCTGTTGATTGAAATTGATAAAATTCACTGAAGTCCATGTTGTGTGCCCAGGCTCTGTAAGAAGTTCTTCAGGTTGTATTAATATCTGGAATTGTAAATGTGTTTGTTTTAGTGGAAGTTATATGATCTTGACTTTGGATTTATGAGACAACTAACTTAAAATGGCACCAACAATCTAGAATTCTTTGTACCTGGTAGCTGGCACCAAAGTGCCAAACTCTCAGTTAATGTAATGGCCTCTGATAGTGAGTGGTAATCAGAGAATCAAACCCACTGTCAACTATTGTTTTCCCCAGTGGGAAAGTAAACAAACATTTCAAAGCCAGCTAAGGATCTTTTCTTTATTCAGTTGATAATATTTATTTCCTTCCTAAGTAAACAGTTTCAGATTAGGGATAGTTCAAAATAAGGTTAAAAACACTTGATAACATACACTTTGTCAACTGCGTCAACCATATTATACTAATGTGAAAACTGTGTATGTGTCCTTGAAGTCACAAGGAGGATGTTTATATGAGGTTCTGCAGAAGTGGTGCTTCCTGGAGTGTTGAACACTCAGGGCATAGCAAGAGAAGCTGTGTAATATACAACGTCCTTCTTTATCCTTTGTCAGTAGCTGCTTAATATTTGTATTCCATTAGATTGCTCGCTTTGACGTGGATGGCTTGTTTAGCAACATTGAATTGGTCCATCAGCTATCAGCCAAACTGCTGTCATTGTTGGAAGAAGCCACAACAGATGTGGAACCACCCATGCAAATAATCGGTATGTTTACTGTCCTCTTGTGTTCTACAAAGCTATGTGAAAGAATAAACATAACACTCTCCTGTCCTCTACTCTCATCAGACTTAACTAGTACCCCTCTAAGAGTCTGGCATGCTAGAAGCTGTCCAAAATGACACAAGAAAAATGACATGTGAAACCTGCCAGTTGCTGTACTGTACTTGTATGATTATGCTTTTTTTTTTTCATCCATCTGGATGCTGAGGGGGAGGGAGGAAGGAGAAAATGGGTTTAGAATGGGTAAAACCTGTTGCACTGAGTTATACAACTTACTGCTAAGATCCGTTTCGTCTATTTTGGTATCACCTACTTAAATCCACTTATGCTGACTCTAATTCTTATTTTGCATATTCAGAGTTGTGCCATTCAGGAAAAGCATTAGAAATGTTTGGAATAACAAGCATGTCAAACCCCAACCCACCCCAAACACTCTAAACACATATCAACTGGTGATACTGTTTGTGTAAGAGGTGGTTAAATGTGCTTGACAGGGACATGGACAGTAGAGAAAGGTGTAATGAGTCTGAAGTTTGTGGGATTCTGGGTGGAATGTCTGTAGGGATCACAGGTATTTTCAATGAACAGGTTGGCCCTGGATATGTCACAACAGTCACAAGTTCTGCAGGTCAGGTCATGAACATTAAGGCTGTGATTCATGACATTCTGGCACAGCTGGAGAGATTTAAGAAGTTACCAGCACACATCACCTCTCCCATGACTGCTTTGTCAGTGCAGAGGCACCTTAGGGTGAGCCACCTTAACGGATCAGGTGAGAATTCTGAATTTGCTTCAGTGCTAAGTCAGACAGTTCAGTTTAAAAAACTTCCAGCTGTGATTCAGAGGTCAAGAGAGGTTCTTTCTTTCCCAACCTGACCGCATACCACAGGTAACACCTTATAAAAAGCC
>WAAG01019926.1:6267-19993 GCA_013390105.1 Tichodroma muraria
AGGAAATGACTGATCAGAGCCCTTTTTTAGTTTCCCATAACTCCACATGAAGCCTTTCCCATAACTCCAAATGCATCAAACAAGGAAGTTCTGTCCAGCCTGTTGCTTCTTGTAAGGTGTTTATTATATCTCTTCAGGCCAAGCACAAAAAAATTAAAAACTTGAAAAACTACCTGCAGTTTCTATTTTTGTAATTTTAGTGCTTTTCCTTTCATGGCTAAGAAAGCAAGTTTGAAAGCAGATGCTGTAATGCAATCAAATCAGGATGATGCAACCAGAAACCACAGAGATAAAAAAAAGTACATGTAAAAAAGTTTTTTGTTTTTTTTTTAAATAAAGCCTCAGTTGTTATTTGTATTGTCAAAGGGAGGTACTTTCAATGGCAGTGTGGCACCTCACTTGATACTTTGAAACTCCCTGACTGAGCTAGTAACACAATCAGCTCTGTGCAAAGGGAAGGACTGTACAGGCTGGATTGAAGTTGTTTTTGTACTGCAGTAATATTTCTCATTTCCTCCTGAATTCATCAGTCTTGTGCAGGGTAAATCTGGTGACCTTGTCTGAAATCCAATACACTGTAATTTATATAAGCTCCCTAACTATACAGCTGCTCATAGTACAGTAAGTGCCTATTTTGCTGTGCAATTCTTTTCTTCTCCCATGGTTCACTTCACCTATACCATTCTTTACGGGATAATAAACATGTTTTGACGTATTTGGCTGTTTCAGTTGAATGCTTTCCTACCCTGAAGAGATGCCCATTTGAGATAAGTGTTTACTACCCAGCATTTGAAGGGTTTATATAAAAAAAAGATGCAGAAATGATCCTCAGGGACACACCCCATCCCCAGTTACTGGCATTTCCTCAGATCCATCCCCTACCAAAGGTTCCAGTCTTTTTTTGGCAGTGGGATGTAAAGCTCTAGTTCTTAAATACTTTCTGACCAGGTGCAGATTATTTCTACTATCACATAAGTCACTTTTTGCAATGGGAAATGCAAAGTGCCTTCTGTCTGGAACAGGTTGCATGTAAAAAAATTCTTGTTCCTATGCTATGCTAGCAAGTTGTTGATGGATGGTCACTGTCTCCAGTGCACCTATAGCTACAGCTCCTAATAGCAAGTACCCTCATACTTCTTTCTCTCTCCATGGCTTCTTCAGATCCTTGTTTTTTAGTTATTGAATACTTCCAAATGGCTTCCTTCTTAGCTTTGAGCTGTCACAGCTGTAGCTTTCCCTGCTTCAGTACAGTAACCAGATAACATAAAACCACCCATGACTTTCCTGTTTAGCTTCTGTTCCATTCAATGCAATTCTTTCATTTTCTTACCCTTTTTTATCAATTAATTTACACACAGATATGGATGAAAAGAAGGCATAAGGGATCACAGAATGAAGCTTCCAGAAAAAACTTGCAGGAGATAAAGTAAGAAAGGAGGGACATCATGCAGCCTTTGGACAACTGTAGGTATTGGCATTGAATATTTTATTTCCACTTTTATTTAGAAATATTATTTATTTAGATTTATCTTCATCCCTTGGGCAGATGCCCATTTCATCCCATAAACTTTCAGCAGGACAACTAATGTTGAGTGTTCAAGGGAAGCATCTTTTCTGCCCCATTAGATTGCTATCAGTCCTAAAATTAGACTATTAAACTGTAAGAAACTAGAGATAAAAGTCTAGGATGGGTACAGAGTTGTGTAGGGATCTGCACTTCAAGCAACCTAACATCAGAAGCATTCATTCACCCCTAAATGTTGATGTGCTTCTTTTCTGAATGTGTGATTGGCAGCCTGACTAAAAAGGAGTTGCTGTATTTTCTGCTGCAAATAGAAAATTGTGCCACATCTTATAAAGAAGAAAAATGCTTAGCTTGTATGCTGTACTGGGTGTGAAAAGGGAAAAACCCCTCTGCATATTCTTGGATAAACAGGGGAAGCAGATAAACTTCAAGTCTTAATATACAGAAAATGTAATGCTTCTTCCAGAACTATGTTCTTGAGTAGAGCATCCATTTATTTTCAGGATGTGCCTCTTTAAAGAAAGACAGGGAAAGCAGCTCAGCAACTTTATATCTGTACTTGCTTCATCTGGAGAATTTCATGAAATCCTAGCTCTGCTCTATCAATATGAAATACCAAAAGTATATTATTTTCCATAAATGTCAGAAAACTGAAATCTATTTTATCAGCTGAAGTTCCCACAAATTACTTTAAATGCTGGCATAGCTGTGGAAGTGGTCTCTTAGTGACTTTCATACAGCATAAACCTGTTCAGCAACTTATTAATGAATGGGATATGTTTCACTGTTTTCAAAGCCAATATATTCAAGATGTGAGGCAGTCAGGTAGGCAGCTATCTGCTTTTCTCTGTCTGTTTTCTGGGAATAAACTTAGACGTGCTCCATTGGTTTTGAATCTAAGGATCTCTATTGCAATGCATGCTTAATCACTCATCACTGGGAGATTCAAGCAGCTCTTACTTTCAGAGTATCACAGTCACAAGGAGAAATGAGATATGCCTCTAGGCTAAAAGTTTGTATGGTCTCCTCTGTCTTCTTTGTCACTACTTTTGGCTACCTTTCCTTCTTCCACACATTTTTTTCTTTATTTCACAAAGTCTGAAGAGAAATCTCAGAGGAAAAAAAAAGCAGAAAAATTTTCCTAAGAGCTAAAAATGCCTTGTCAGTGCATTTTTACAGAAATGGGCCCAACCCAAAACCTATGGCCTATGATTCCTCTTCTGGAATTCCAAACACATTCTTCTCACCACTTTCCCTCATCTACAGTCATTTTTACCTGTTCAAAATGGAAATGAAACACTACCACCTGGTTCTGACTGCATGTAATGTTACATTCATTCTGTTCAACTCCATATCAGTTTGCAAAAACTCATTTCTCCATCTCCTATTTGTTAGTCCTTTTTTTCCCAGATGAAGACCTGACCATGACAAACTGCGTGCTTGCTGCTTTTATATAAATGGGATATATTACACCTGACTTTGCCCATGATGGCTACTCACAAAAGCTGGACAGCACTGAAGAAGGGGCTGCAGCAGTGGGAGTTCATTCTAAGCTTTCTACAGTGCCATGCTGTGTACCAGTGAGATTGGGTGCATAGAATGGCTGTGGCATGAAGAGAGTTTTTAATCTGGCCATTGCTGCTGGTTCTCCCATCTTCAGGACGGTAAAAGAGCAACATCAGACTTGAGAGGAAAGCAGAAAAATGATCAGAGGTACAGTATATTTTCCATGTGAGAGAAGACAAAAGAAACTAAATCCCTTCAGTCTGGAGATATGTAGGATAAAATGAAGGTCTGTAAAATGTCAGGGAAAAGGACTCCATTTTCCTTTTGTCAGTCCTCTTAAGGCAGTGTTCAGTTTCAATCCAGACTCACATCTGAGTCCTACACATTGAATCTCTTGCTTTTAGGTGCTTTTAATCTTTTCTATAAAGAAAGACGGAAAGATATTACAGCCTGAATAGATTGGTGCTGTGTACATCACCAAAAAAAGATACCAACCACGCATACGCACCTGCAGCATTTGAAAGTGTCACCCTGAGTTGTGGAAGTCTTACCTTTCTGCCTTTTACTGCGGTCTGCCTTTTCAGTAGGGAGAAACCAGACAATACCAGGACAATATATTCTTCCAAGAAAAAAAGATGCTTTGAAAATTCTCCCTGTTCTACCTGCAGTTTGGAAATGGTTAAAAAAAAGAATTTTAATCGTAGCAATAATAACAAAAGGATCAGTGCATACATTTAGTGACTGTACTAATTATATTCTCAGCTTAGGAAATCTGTATTGTATACACTATCATTTAGTTTCTAAGAAAAGAATACTCTGATAGTTTTTAGCTAGATTTTGGGAGGTTGCTCTAAAGGTTTTGTGACAACCACATAGGAAGCTTCTGAAGGCTTTTATATTTCTGTATTTTTAAGTATTTTCCTGCGCTTTTGAATTGTTGCCTGTATAACAACATGGATGGGGGGCGCGTTTTTTAAGGATCCACTGGGTGTTAACAATGTCACATCTTAAAAATACACATTGTTGCAGCTACAGCCTTTTCTTGGAATAATGTAATTGGTATTTCCCTTGTTCAAAATTTTTCTTTGCACAGCACATGAAAAGCAAGGAATGTCAAGCGTGTTTAATTAGTACTCCTATAAATTTTGTAACATGCTGCAGAATTTATCTTGGCACATCCTTGTTAAAAATGATAGGTAATGTCATTAGAACTCTGGTTCAACACAAACGTGTTACAGCATAGATCACCCCATAGAAATAAAATGCTGTAGCTATTGATCTAGTTGAATAGATCAGTAAAAGCTAATTTCCTCTGATTGTTTTATAATTCATTTCAGATCTTTTAACTGGTCATAATGTCATTTCAGCATGGAGACAACTGCCAATGAAGGCGTTGTATTATGGTGTTTCTGATTATAAATAGAGCTAAATTCTAGTTGATTTCGCCCCTTTGTTGATTTTTGCCTTCCTTTTTTCCTCCCCCTTTTGCTTTCAGCCAAGTGCCTGGAATCACTATAAATCAGATTACAAAAAAGTCTTCTTCTGAGAACAGTAAAGCTGTTTTAAAATTGAAATGCATTGAAGCAAGAAGAAGCAAAATGTAGTTATTTCTGGTATTCTCAGGGAAATCTCAGCTGCTGTCTGCTGTAATGAAAAGAAATGTTATCTGGAATACTTTTTCAAAATTTACTTCTCTATAAAAAGTAAATATTATTATATGTAAGAAAAAAATTATCCTTTAGCTAAGCCGCTAAACTAAGTGGAATTATAATAGGAATAAAAATACAATCCATTAGGTCAAATCTGTTCAGGTTTACACCAAAGGAAATTTGAATGATCCCAGTGAATAGAAAAAATAATAAATTACTAGATTTGTAAAAGAAAGGCAGAGTAAGCCTAATCGATATAAGATTTTTAATTAGACTTCTTTATGACATGGTGACATTATCACAACAAAATATCATAGTAGCAGAACATTCAAGTCTTAATAAAAAATTAGAAAATCTGAAATATTTAGTGGAACCAAATATATCTTCCAAACATATAGAAGGGTTTTCACAGTTTAGCAAGGTGGAATTCATGTCGAAAAAATCTTTGCAAACTCAGAAAAATAGAACTGAATCGGTAGAAGGAAATCATTATAAGAAAACATTTTGTTTCAGGGATGACATTTAGGTCATTCCTTATTAGCTTGATTGTTTCATTTTCATGCAATATTTCAATGGAAGACAGAAATTATCTGTTCAAATAGCTCTGTGTTGACTGGTTTGGGTTTGATATCAGAGACTGTGGATATGGCCATGATACCTACAGATTTTAGGTATCAAAAAGTATAATTTCATAAAACTTCTTACTTTTCCTGCTGCTTTTATCCTTGATGGTGTTCTGATGTCAATTAATACCGATGAGATGCACAATATGCAGTGCACTGTTCTTTCACACTGCACAGCAAATAAGGGAAGTCATAACTCAGAGGTTATTGACTATGTTATTCACTGTTGCAGACCAGAATTCTCTCCTACACTTCTGCTTTCACTCCACTGTCAACAAAACCTGAAAAGCTCCTTTTAAGTTAAGGACAGCAGCTCCTCCACCTCTGACTGCCGGCTGTGTTTGCCATGACCAGATGTTCTGTCCTGAAGCCCTTCCTCCTTGTGCTCCATCAGACCCCATGTCTGTACTCTCCCATCTAGGTAATAGCTGTCCCCTGTCCCAGCCTGTCGTCCCAGGCGCCGTTATCTGCTTTTGGTTTTTATTTCTTCCTGCCCAGAACTTCAAAATCAGCTGCAACCTCTGTGACACCAAAACGGAGGAAAACCTTTTTTGTTTTGTTTTGTTTTGTTTGGATTTTTTTATGTTTAGTTTTTGAAAGTATTATCTCTTCAAATACCATTATCAGTAAGTCTGGAATGAAAAAATAAGCTGTAAACTAAATATCCTTGAAAATAGATGTTCAGTGTTTTCTTCAACCTGCCCAGAATACAGGGCAATATCTTTGGGACTTAAGAATATAGAACATCCTGTTCTTTAGCTTGATGTTTTCTGCAGCCTGTTTCTTCCCCTCCCATTTATCTAGAATATGATGGTCTTTATCTAGAAATGATGAGTATTCTTCAGTGGGAACCACAAAAAATCAGTGAAATGTGTATCTTTTCTTACAGTGTTTCGCAATAACATCCTTTTGTTAGAGTACTATTCAAAAGCAGCTATAAAAAATTACAAAGAACACTGGCATGTAGAGGCACAATAACTTTTTAATAAATGTATATTTTTCTAACATTTAATTAAAATGTCACGCCTTTTTCTGCATTTCCTCTTCCACTACTGGTGGTGTTCAGCACAGAGCTATATTAATCTTCCCTTTGTTTAATCAGCTCATTCATCTTCATCAGCTGTTTTAGGTGTTCAAGAACCTGAAAGTGTTCAAGGTATCATTAAAATAATGTAATATATTAGAGTTCTGTAGTATTTTCTTTCCAAAATCTAAAAGGTACCTTGTAGACAGTAATGATTTTCTGAACCTACCAAAATACCAGTGATCAGGGTGAGTTTACTCCTATTTAATACTTGGATTTAAAAGGTTAAAGTGCTGTCCCAAAGTTCAGTGCCAGCAGCCACCACCAGCTTTTCTGATTTGTGGCCATCTGGAGTGGTTTAAGGATTTTCCAGTGTAACATTACAACTCATTATTGTGCATCCCGTTGAGATCAATTATGAGAGAATATGTGCATGTTTAGAAGCTTGGGACTCCATTAAAGAGATCCATAACGGGCCTTTTTATATCTATAAAACAATTTATACCAGGCCAGGTCCTGACTCCAGTTCCATATCCAAACTTTTCCAATTCCAGATTGAGCTGGACTCAGTTACGCGGTCCTCTAAGACCAAAGCTGATAGAAATATCAATAAAGTAATCAGAAATACAGTTCTTGCAGAGCAGTAGCAGCTTTGGGCCTTTCACAACTGAAATGTACACAGTTTATGTCAGAACAGCAATGAACAGGAGACTGTACCTACCTTGGCATACCTAGGGAGAAAACTAGCAAAAGAAAAAGAGACTACAATATTTGTAAAATTTCCACAAGGCAAACCTAGTTTAAATGTAGCCTATAGGTAGACTTGAACATGTTGAAGAATATTTTCTCTAAGTAATCAACATGACTTTTAACCTAATATTGAGATATCAGTTTGTTTAAGAATGTAGTTGAGGCCACACCTAAGTCAAAGAAGACCATGACTCTTCTTGAAGGCATAACCTCTAAATGCAGCTCAGTTACATTTTTATGCTGGTGCAGACTTGCTGGCTTCATATAGTAATAAAAGGGTAACTCTCACATATTGTTTGTCTGAACAGGTAGTCCCACACAACCTGGAGAACATCAGTATGGCAAGGGCAGTTTCCCTGTGTGTGCTCAGTGTGGACACTGCAGCCCCTGGCTGGGAACTCCAGATGCCAAAGAGGGCAAGGCACGTGGTGCACTGCCACTAGAAGCAGTGGTTTATTTTGGTAAGGATGAACCCCTGTGTAGATAAACCACAGTGTCTCATGTCCCCAAAATCCTGTGGTAGGGATCAGCTTTCCTTCACAGAAGGGAACACAACCAAGTAATCGCTTGGTAATGTCCTGTAACCCGAAGATGGCAGCAAATGGAAAGAGTGAGTAAAGCTGTAAGTGCATGAATAAACTTTATAAAGATATAACACAGCATGTCAAAAAAATGTTTTCATTTTCCTGGTGTTCTCCAACTGGAGATAAGCCAATTAGTCTGAATTCTAGATGATTTTTACACCTTCCAAAAAACTGCTGAAATGTTATTTTCCATCCAACTGTTCCACTCCTTCCTGCAACTCAGACCAACCAAATAACTATGTGACCATTTAGAAATATTATTGTTATAATATTGTTACAAGCACTTGTACACAGGCACAGATTTATTTAGAAAGATTTTACAGTATACTGTGTGCTGAATCACAGAAATATCCTCAGCTGTGCCTTATATGTTAAACATACGGCAGACAAATTTCAGTTATCAGTACTTTGTAAGGGTTGTCTGAATTGTGAGCATATAGTTATTTATCTTACTGAAAAAGCAACAAGAAACATCAAACAAAATATGCAACTCCAGTCAGGGATTGGGAAGCACCAAAACTATATTGAGAATTCCAGAACTGAAGCCCCTAATTCTCATTTGGAAAATTGTATGGAATTTAACTGGTCTAACAAGGAAAGTTAAAAGGTCCATGTTTAGTTTGCTGGTGCTTGAGTCTATAGTTTAGGGAGTTCAGAGCTGTTAACTTACATTCCAGCATTATACTTTCACCTAAAGTTATCATTTATGTAGCTATAAATATGTTTTTATTTTAATGCAGCTTGAAAATACAATATTTTTTCCTTTCCAAATTATCCCATAGAGAGGTTCTGAACTATTTAAATGACCTTTAAAATTGATTATTTATTCATTCAGTTCCCTGCCTTATTTGTTCACATTTAACTACAGTATTAATAATGCAGTCCACTGCACAATTTCATTTTACTGCAGATTTTTTTTCTTATGTCACATTTAATACTTTGCTGAAGCCTTAGGAGAGTGTTCCCATTTTCCTTTATGTCATGGGTAAAGGTCTAGTTTTGTTTAATGTTGTCTAGACTTGCCTTTAATATCATGCTTAAAATAGATATTCATGTAAAACAGGCAGTTTCTGGATGTTAAAAGAGGCTGTCTTATTTTCTACAAGTGGAAAGGTAACCCAAGACAGCAGCTGTAGGGATCACATCCTGGTTTAAATGCCATTCTCATGAATTTCAGTGAAGCTGAATAGGGATCCCACCCTAGAGAACTAGAATCTGAGTGTCTAACACTGCTGTGTTTCTAAATGTTAATTTTTCTGTAGTGTTCTTGGAGTCAGGTGGAATCAAGTGGAATCTGCTCAAGAGGGCTAAAACTACAAGGGCGTTGTGGGATACCCATCAAACCCAAACCCCAAATGTCTGCAAACTGGCTAGTTTGGATACTTACCAGTGTCTCACCATTATACCAAGAGCTGCTTTAAACCATGATGTGCATGCTGAATATCAACATTCCTTAAAGCCCCTCAGTGAGTGGAATGGAATGGAATGGAATGGAATGGAATGGAATGGAATGGAATGGAATGGAATGGAATGGAATGGAATGGAATGGAATGGAATGGAATGGAATGGAATGGAATTGACCGTTTCTGTTGGAAGGGACCTACATCGATCATCTCATCCGACTTCTAATGCAGGCTGACCACAAGCTGCACAACCATTCAGTGGCATTAGACCAGTGCCTGGGTGGGATCTGCAGTGCCTGGAGACCCCGCCTGCCTCCTGGCTCCACCCAGGGTCACGGACACACACAGGAGCTCTGGAACCCCGGTGATTATTCTAAGCCCTCAACTGGTGCTGCTTACCACCTGTCTCCTATTTGCCAACTTTGCTTTTTGAATAGTGAAAAACATATTGTTGAAAACAATGTTTTGATTTTACTGTAGGGGAAATTCTGGTCCAATTTTGCAGCACATAATGAATGCTCACTCAGCCCAAAAAGCAGCTTTGAAGCAAAATCAAAACAGGCTTAAGTTCAGCTGTGTAGTTCTAGCTTTTCAGGGCTGCTGAAGCAAAATGATTTCTCAATGAGTGTCTGTGAGATGGCTTCTATCATTTTATGGTGTTGAATTTATATTATTTATCATATCTGTCATCTGTAGCATTGAACTTTATCATATTGAATTTAAACATAAGTCAATTTGTCTTGTACAAGGATTTCTTCAGGATTCTAATGGTAGGTAGCTTTGAACTCATTTTTCCAGACAGGCTATCCTAGGACAATAGCCTTTGAATTGCTTTGCAAAATACAACACCACTAACAATAACGAAACAGTTGCCAGAACTGCTGAGTTAATCATGTGACTTCTGAGCTTAGCCTGGCTTCAAAAATTCTGTATAATTCAGGCATAATTCATCTCTTTACATGATGAAATTGTATTAAAATTAAAAAGAAAATATATTCTTCTTTATGTATGTAGAGAGTTAAAGGAAGTCAGACAAATGCATGACATTATTATAAAAATAAAACTACTACCAGAAGTGAAATGTGTTTAGAAATTTCAGCTACTGGACATTTTGTAACATTTCCAAAACTTCCAGTAGTATTTATCCAAAACTAAAAGAAAAATAAGGGAAGATTATTTTAGGAACAGTATTTGCTAAAAATTATTTCTGTCACATCACATCGAAATAAACTGATTTTTTCATATAGAAATCAGATATTCATATTGAAATAACACTGAATATATGGCAACACTGATTCATAAATGTTAGATAAAACTTTATGAAATTTTATTGCAATTAGCATTGATCTATCAGTTCAGTCAGGGGAAAAAAACCATAGAGTTGATTAAAATAAATAATTTGAAAAGGTCGTTAACAACAAATTAGTAAGGTAGTAAGATACATGTGTTACTTTAAACCTTCCCCATAATACACCTAACTATATCATGCTGTTTGGTAATGTCAAGTTTAATCTCTCCCATCCCAGCAATAAAAATTAACAGTAACTGCCACGGTAGGTGAAGTTGGATCTAATCTGAAAATTGTAATGTTGAGTGGAAGCATTTAATATGTCATGAATGACAGACAGGACATAATTAACTCTCCCATAGTTTCCTCTGATCATTGTTCCCAAATGTGATCTGGGTATAGAAATACATTTGAGCCAGAAAAATCATTAACCCACACTCAGGAATGACTCTCAAGCAATATGTGCAGAAGTCCTTTAGAAAGACTTCAGAAGAGTCCTTTTGTCTGTAAAAAAACTCACATTGTTAAACAGTTCTTTCCATATTAGATGCTAATGCTAATCAGTCCTGGCCCTTATATAAGAACAAACACCAGCACACACAGCCATGGAAATTGAAAGGAAATGGATTTTAAGAGGGTGAGAATATGAGATGGTTTATCACTGTGTGAAGCTGTGCTCCACTGTCCCAGTTTGTGAAGTTCTGAGTTTCACAGGCTGGGTTAACCTAAAGGGTCAAGCCTGGTGACCCAAGGGGCACACTGTCACAAATTGAAAACGAGTCTGAAACAGTAGAATTAGATATGCATATAAGTCAAGGTGGGCATAATTGCTTTAGATTGTCCCAGATGAAGGATCAAAACTCTGCAAACAACAGGCCAGGAAAAGACTCATGCTATCCATATGCTGTTGCACAGTCATTTGGAGTGGGTTGTCCTGGTCAGTGTCAAAGGGAGAGTAACAAAGTCCTGGTACCATTGATCTGTTCTAAATTACAAATCTCATGTCTTACCACATAACCAGAGCATTTCTGGCTAATTTACCAAAGTAAGAGAAAATAAATTAAGCTTTATTTCAGAAAAATACATGTAGCAGTCTATGCCTTGGCTTGCTAGCACAAGTTTAGTGTGTTTATATCTCAATTGTTTTGATATCATGTGTTACTCTTCCAAATTCAAATCTACATTTGAAATCATCTCCATATCCAAGCCATTAAGATAAGTAAATATATCATTAAGAGTGAGAGAGAGGCAGTGGAGAATGCTGTAATCTGCTCATAGGCATATTGCAGTCAGAATTTATTCTAGGTCAATCTATCAGATCAGCTGATAAATACTGTTAAAACTGAGCTATACAACCTGAGGGGTTTATGTATCTAAACCACTTTATTTTTCTTAGTGTTTCCCTTTATAAGTGGCTATTCTTGCTGCCACTGTAACCATCTACTACATTTTTTAATCTTGCCATATCTTTGCCTTCAGTACTGCTTTAGTTGTTATTTACAAGTAGGGGCTGTAGAGAGGATAAAATAACCTGATGTGTGTGCCTAAGTCTCCTGTGCCAGAGGGCATGACAGGAAATAACCAACAAATTTCCATAAAGGATTGTGCGTGTTCATATACATTGGTCTTGCACCTAAGAAGCCAAGCCTTTAAAATCTCTTTGCCTGAGAAGTTGCAATTACAGAGATAACCCAAAGACCACCTTACATTTAGTTTTTCTTGCTCTTAATTGCCTCCTAGGAACTATGATTAGTGGGGGACAGAAGCACTGATCCAGGGTAGTTATTTCTCCTGTATTTCTCATTTGTCCACAAGGCGACAGAAAGACACAAGAGAGGGGTTTTATTGGCAGTCATGACTTGTGTCTTCATGTTCATGATGTTCATGATTTTCTTCTGTTGCACACAGAAATCACAAATGATATGGAAAGAATTGGGGCTATTCAAAAGTGAACCACAACAGAAACTGCCTGAGAAGTTGGTAAATAGCTCTTGTACTGAAACCTTCTGCCTTCTCCTCAGCTGCTGTGAGGTCTATGTCATAAACACCCAGCAAGCCTTTCATTTGGCTGGGGTTTCTCATGACCTCAACTGAAATTCAGGTCACAGAGGGAGAGAGGCAGCCTTCAGCTCTCACTTCAATCGGTAATGAATCAACTCCTTTAGTTTCTGACTTCAAAAACTGTTTGTAAGTTTTGATAATAGCAACCTGCCATTAAACAAATAATTGGCCAAGTTGCTCTTTCTTTTGTCCAGATCATTCTGATTGTTTGATTCCTACTTTTCATCCTCATGTGTATTCATATGCACACAGCCCTACACATGCACGGAGCCATGCACTCAACTCCACTAATGCTTGAAATTTGTTACATTCTTTTCCCTTTATAGTTAGACATTAAAAATTGTATCTGGTGAACTTCTCACAGAAGATATTCAGCCTTCCAGAAGGCAGGACTGTACATATATAAAATAATGTCGAGCCAAACTTTATTTGGTAGCTGGTAGNCCACATTATTTTGTAAGAATACCTTTTGTTTTCTGTATCTAGATATATGTGTATGCATGAGATACGTACAAAATCACTGTATGTGTATATATATATACACATGTATGTTTATGTAAATATAAACAAAATTTAAACCCATATATATATGAATACATATATTTCTGTATGTTTTCATTTACAAAATCAATACATTTACATGTATTTCTGTCTATGTTTTCATTTATAAAATTTCAGTGTTGATACTGTTTTCAATTGGTAGTGTCCACTGGTCAAAGGAATGAGCTATTTTTCCAATGGATTAGCAAGCTTAAAAGAGTCCTCTGGCTGTAAGTGGCAGATCCATTTCAAGCTTTAGAGTATTCACTGTGTCTATAACATGACTTGTAGTGAGAGACAGACTGAGATGAGAAAGTGAGGTAATTCACGTGCCATTTTACAACATCATACGGCATTTTCCTTTTTTGGCTTGTTTGTAAGGACAGGCAGGCATTCCCTGTCAATCTCATGCAAATAACTCCAATGCATACATACATGAGCAATAATCTTTCTATTTTTGTCACTTGAGTAATGCCTTCGATGTAACTGAGAACTGAAGTGAAGATGACACATTGCTAGAAACAAATCCCTATAGCCAAGGGCATCGGGGGAAGTTCCGCGTCTGGTGTCCTCATTAGCAAAATTTTAGGCAACACCACTCATTTAACATGCAACGACAAAANCACTCAGTTAACATGCAACGACAAAACACTCCCCACGCTAAAATCAGTCAATCTATAGAGGAAGTTAATAAACCATGGTGGAGCTGTAACAGTACCCTGAAATAACACTGGAAATGTGTTTAGAAACTGCTGTGCTGCATGTGCATAAAT